>JAVKPL010013365.1:0-72586 GCA_032173675.1 Gastrolobium villosum | reverse complement strand
TTTTTCTTGCGGCTAAGTTCCGGAGGGGACTTAATGAGGACATTGCTGGACATCTTGCTGGTTCTGCTTCGAGAGACTTCGGAGCTTTAGTACAGCAGTGCCGTGACATTGAGGATTATTGCCGTGCGAGTCAGGCCAAGAAGGCCAAGATTGATGTACCACAGAGTATTGGTGGTTCTACTCCCTGGAGAAACAAGAACTTTGCGAACAAGGGCAAGGGTAAACCGTTGGCGGCTAAGCAAGCGCCAAATCAGTTCAGAAAGACTGCTGCTCAGGGGAACACAGCTAGACCTCCTGCTCCCAGATGTTCGGGATGCGGGAAGTCACATTTTGGGCCGTGCTCTACCGGACAGTTGATATGCTTCCAGTGTGGCAAGGAGGGCCACTACTCCAGAGATTGCCCGATGGCGAGAGTTGCTGCAGTGCAGGCTGTGCCTTTGCAGATGGTTCCTACTGGGGCACCAGCAGTGCCACCTACTACGGGACGTGTGTATACGTTGGATCGTCAGCAGTCGGACAGAGCTCCGAACCTGGTCAGAGGTACTGTTACCATTGGTGGATCAACTGTTGATGTATTGTTTGATTCCGGGGCAACGCACTCTTTTGTTGCTACCCCTATTGCAGTGGGGCTTGAGTTGCCCAGTGATGTGCTTTCTCCACCGATGCGGGTGATCACCGCCACCGGAGAAAAATGTTTGACCTCCACTGTTCATCGCGATGTAGCGTTTCAGTGGGATGGCCGTGATTTCTCGGTAGATCTGATAGGATTGCCGATGGCCAATCTTGAGATTATTCTGGGCATGGATTGGTTGTCCAGAAACTGTGCATTGATTGACTGTTGTGCCAAGAAAGTGGTGATGTCTCCGGGTGGGTCCACAGCCAGTTCCTCACCGTTCATTTCAGTCCTGCAGGCGAGGAGGGCCTTGAGAGCAGGGGCATTTGGCTATGTCATGTTGGGAGGTTTGGTGAGTGGGACACAGGAGGATCTCACTGGCATTCCTGTGGTGAGGGAATTCCTTGAGGTGTTTCCCGAGGAGATTCCTGAGTTTCCACCACAGAGGGAGATAGAGTTCTCCATCGATTTATTGCCTGGTGTGGGGCCTATATCGTTGGCTCCATACCGGATGTCGCCACCAGAGTTGGCGGAGCTAAAGAAGCATATTGAGGAGCTTTCAGCGAAAGATTTTATTCGGCCGAGTGTGTCTCCCTGGGGAGCACCGGTCATTTTTGTTAAAAAGAAAGATGGGACCATGCGGTTGTGCACCGACTACAGACAGTTGAACAAGGTGACAATCAAGAACAAGTACCCTCTTCCACGCATTGACGATTTGCTGGATCAGCTCAGGGGTGCTTGTGTGTATTCCAAGATTGATCTCCGGTCCGGTTATCATCAGATACGGGTAAAGCCGGAGGATGTCCCAAAGACAGCGTTTCGCTCGAGGTACGGGCACTATGAGTATTTGGTGATTCCGTTTGGACTCACCAATGCACCCGCAGTGTTCATGGACTACATGAACAGGATCTTCCAGCCGTACCTGGATCAGTTTGTGATCGTCTTCATCGACGACATCTTGATTTACTCCAAGACGGAGGAGGAGCATACTGAGCACTTGAAGACTGTGATGCAAGTGCTAAAAGAGAAAAAGCTCTATGCGAAGCCGTCGAAATGCGAGTTCTGGCTCAAGGCGGTGAAATTTCTGGGTCATGTGATTTCTGCTAATGGAGTTGCAGTTGATCCTAACAAGATTGAGGCCGTGATGGACTGGGAGAGGCCTAAGACGGTTACGGAAGTGAGAAGCTTCCTGGGTTTGGCAGGCTACTATAGGAGGTTCATAGAAGGATTCTCCAAGATGGTGCTACCAATGACTCGCCTTACCCGAAAGGAGACTCCATTCGTGTGGACACATGAGTGTGAGGAGTGTTTCCAGGAGTTGAAGGAGAGACTGACTACTGCTCCAGTGTTAGTTCTTCCTGATCCTGCGGAACAATTTGAATTATACTGCGATGCCTCTGGTAAAGGATTAGGCTGTGTACTGATGCAGAAAGGTAAAGCGGTTGCTTACGCTTCAAGACAGTTGAAACCTCATGAGGAGAATTACCCGACTCATGATTTGGAGCTGGCTGCGATCGTGTTTGCTTTCAAGATTTGGAGGCATTATCTGTTCGGTATGCAGTTTGTGGTGTTCAGTGACCACAAAAGCTTGAAGTATCTGTTTGACCAGAAAGAGTTGAACATGAGGCAGAGAAGATGGATGGAATTCCTGAAGGATTACGACTTTGAGCTGAAGTACCATCCTGGTAAAGCCAATGTGGTAGCCGATGCTTTAAGCCGGAAATCCGGGAGTTTGCATAGTACGTTACTTTGTAACTTTGATGTGGTTGCGAAGTTTCGGAAGTTGGCAGTGACCACTCCGTGCGAGAGTGCACTTTTCGAGTTGGAGACAGCAAACGTTGTGAACGAGCTGTTGGAAAAGATCAAAGAGGCGCAAGTTCAGAGAGAGTGCCTGGACTATGTGAAGAACCAAGACGGTGTGTCTTGGAATGAGGATGGACTTCTGATGTTTCAGCAGAGGATTGTGGTTCCTCGAGGTCCGTTGACTGAAGAGGTTATGGCAGAAGGCCATAAGGGCCAGTTTTCTATCCATCCTGGTGCTACAAAGATGTATCAAGATCTGAAGAAGAGCTTCTGGTGGCCGGGCATGAAGAAGGATGTTGCTGTTTTCGTGTCCAAGTGTTTGATCTGTCAGAAAGTGAAGATAGAGCACCAGAAGCCGTCTGGTAAACTTCAACCTCTTGAGATTCCAGAGTGGAAATGGGAAAGCATTTCCATGGACTTCGTTGTGGGTTTGCCTAGAACTCAGGCTGGTTGTGATTCTATCTGGGTCATAGTGGACAGATTGACCAAGTCTGCCCATTTTATTCCAGTGAAGGTGAGCTTCACTACAGAGCAGTTGGCCAAACTTTATGTCCGTGAGATTGTGAGGCTTCACGGGGTGCCCGAGAGTATCATCAGTGATAGGGACCCGAAGTTCACATCTCGGTTCTGGGAGGCGCTGCAGGAGGCTTTTGGTACGCAGTTGAGATTGAGTACCGCCTATCACCCTCAGACTGACGGACAGACTGAGCGGACCATCCAGACATTGGAGGACATGCTGAGAGCTTGCACGTTGGAGCAGGGTTCTGCATGGGATAGGTATCTTCCGTTGGTAGAATTCTCGTACAACAACAGTTTTCATGCTAGTCTGGGCATGGCACCCTACGAGGCGTTGTATGGTAGGAGGTGTCGGACTCCTACCTGCTGGTCTGAGGTTGGAGATAAAGAGCTATTCGGCTTGGACTCTGTCCAAGATACTACCCTACAGATCCAGATGATCAGGGAAAAGTTGAAGCAGGCGCAGAATCGCCAGAAAAGCTATTACGATGTCAAGCATCGTCCACTGGAGTTCAGTGAGGGTGAGCACGTGTTTGTGAAACTTTCACCGGTCACCGGTGTTGGACGGGCACTCGGCGTGAGGAAGTTGAGCCCTCGATTCATTGGGCCCTACCAGATCCTTGGTAGAGTAGGACCTGTTGCCTATCGACTCGCCTTGCCTCCGAACCTAGCCAACATCCACGACGTGTTTCACGTGTCTCAGCTTCGGAAGTACATAGCAGATCCTTCGCACGTGGTGCAGCCGGATGATGTGGAGGTTCGGGAGAACCTAAAGACTCCCGTCGGACCACTCAAGATTCTCGACCGAGGCGAGAAACAGCTTAGGAGCAAGATCATTCCGATGGTCAAAGTGCAATGGTCAGGAAGAACTCCTGAGGAGTGTACGTGGGAGCGAGAGGATGAGCTTCTCCGACAGTATCCCGACTTTCGAGACAGGTATGTTTCTGATTTTGAGGACAAAATCCTTAAAAAGGTGGGGTGAATGTAAGAACCCGCACCGTTAATTAAGGTAATTAGTGAATTAATTATGATAATTAGGAAATAATTCCATAATTGACCCTAATAATTATTAATGGGCTTAGATAATTATATTGAGTGAGTAAAAATGCTGAAAGTCGCTTTTCGGAAGAAAAGCGCAGATACCGGTTCTGCTACTCGGTATAAATGCGTACCGGAAAAGTATCCCGGAAAATTATAACGATAATTACTAGAATATTATGTAGGACTTGTAAAACAAGTTTCAAGTCAAAATGACGTAATCTGATGCCAGAACTGATACTGGCTATGGAAAAGCGCGTACCGGAAAGGTGCTCCGAAAAATAAAATAAAAATATGACAAATCTTAGAAAAATGTCTAGGTCTAGAATCCGAAGTTTGAGATCAAGATCTTTTACTTTGCGATTAAGGCTAATACTGTGCGATTAGTGGCTTGTGCCTATAAATAGACACATTATGAGGGCACAAAACCCTAGGAACACATACAAAACGTGGAGGCTGCAGCTGAGAGTGGAAAACACTGTTCCATTGACTCTCCTTCACCCTTTGAGCTTCCTTTGCTCTTCTTCTTCTTCTTTTGGCCTAAATTATCACCTTTCATGCTTGTTTAAACACTTGTGAGGGTGAGAGTGAGCCTTGAGACTTCATTGTTGGTCTCATTCTGAGTTGAGAAGGCTGTGTGTGTGAGGTTAGTGAGCATGAGTTTGGAGCTTTAGTGATGGCTACCTTGTGGTAGTCATTGAGAGCTTCAAAGTGCCTTCTTGTGGTGCAAGAACCCATCTTGAAGTGCCATTTTCGTGCTCCTACTTAGGCTGAGTTTGAAGTGTCTTGGGAGAGCTCCAAGAGCACACCTTGCCTCTGTTTTGAACTTTGGTAAGTTACCTCACCATGATCATGAGTTTATCTTGCTTAAAGTTGGTGTCTTGGCATGTAAAAAGTTAAAATGAAGTAACCAACACCTAAATGAACTTGTATATGCTTAAAGATGCATGCTTTAACGTGTACATGTGTTAAAAGTTGGATCTTTGGGATGGATATTCACGAAATGCAGAAACTGCATTCTGTCGTGAGATATCCGGATATTTGTCGAACAGATATCCAGATATCAGTATCCGGATATGGTATCCGGATATTGATATCCGGATATGGGATGTGGGTATCCGGATATGACATATCCGGATATGTCCAATGTGATATCCGGATATGGCATATCCGGATATGCCCCTTCTGATATCCGGATATCCTGGGTTCTGCGCAGACAGTAGCTGTACTGTATGAACAGTAAGCTATTGGGTGTGTGTGGACCCTAGTATAAGGAAGTTGAACTTCTGTAATAAATGGACTAAGTCAGAATCATATGATTAAGGGCTTATGGCTTTGTTGGAGGCCTTAAGACGTAAAACGTAAAGGAAAGGCGTAGTCTTTAAGTTGTATGCTTGTGATGCATTAATATTGACTTGTTAATGGTCCATATCAGATTGTGATACTGCTGTTTGTGGACTTGTGAGTGGTTGGACTCTTGGCTTGGATAGCTAGCTTGCAAGGTAAGCTTTCGTGTCCTCGGTTTAGCCATTTTGATGTTCCACCATGTCCCATGGGGATGGGTTTATGCATGCTGTGTTACATGCTTTGATTATTTTGGAAAAGCTGTTGAGCTATTTATATGCAATGAGCTTTTTATGATGCATGTGGTGTCCACCTAGACGGCAATCCTGAGTATGTAGTACATACAAGATGGAGAAGCATGTGGGTGAGGTGCAGGTAGTATCCATGTACTCATGTAGGCATAGACGTATTCCTACATTTCTCTGGCCAGTAGATTTGAAAGCACACATGACATGATTAATTGCTGCATCGCATGATTTTAGAACTTATATTGTAATACTGTTTTTAGAACTTATATTACACATGTAAGTGAGCTTGGGGTGGAGACTCCTTGAGGACCCCTTGTCTTACTGAGATTTCTTGTTAGAGATCTCACCCCACGTTTGGGGACGCTTATTTCAGGATCAGGTAATGTTGAGGGCTCAGGTGGCAGGAGGCCAGAGCTGAGTTGATATTTATGACATGCTGACGTGCTGGTTGTGGATTGCTGTTTATTTGACTGCTGTTATGTTTTCTGCGTTATTTATGTTAAGTTTATGTTATGATTGATATTGGGCATTGTTGCCTTATTTGGTGAGCATGGGTTTGTCCATGCCACATGGTTTGACTATGGTCTTTGAATTTAATGTTGTAATTAAGGTATCAGGATTTTGACCCAGGCTACTTGTGTAGACCTGTGGCTTTAGATACTCACTTATATTTATGTACGAGGTATTCAGTTAGATGTCTTGCAATTTACATACAGGCAGTATTTTTATGAAAATGATTAAGTAATCAAGTTGGTTAAGTTAATGACGTCATAATTGAATTGAAGAAAAAGTTATTTCGCATTTTAATTAAGCGTGGCTTAATACGATAGTGTGTTAACAATCCGGGTTAACACGGGCTGTTACAAGGTGCAAGCGGTGTTCCTTGTAATCATGTGGGTATAGATGTATTCCTATGTTTCTCTGGCCAGTAGATAGTATAAACACATATGGCATGAATATTTGTTGCACTGCATAGTTTTGAAACTAATATTGGAAATACTGCTTTTTGAACTTATATTGCACATGTAAGTGAGCTTGGGGTGGAAGATCCTTGAGGACCCCTTGCCTTACTGAGATTTCTTGTTTAGAGATCTCACCCCACATTTGGGGACGCTTATTTCAGGTTCAGGTAATGTTGAGGGCTCAGGTGGCAGGAGGCCAGAGCTGAGTTAGATATTATTGTGATATGCTGGCATGCTGACATGCTGGATGTTGACTGCTGTTTATGTTTTATGTTATGATTAAGTTATTATCTGCTGAGACTGTTATTGGGCATTGTTGCCTTATTTGGTGAGCATGGGGTTTGTCCATGCCACATAGACTTGTTATTGTCTTCTTTCTTTAAAGTTGTATTAAAGTATCAGGATTTTGGTCCAGGCTATGTGTTATAGTCCTGTGACTTAGAAACACACTTTATATTTATATGTGAGGTGTTTCAGTTAGTTGTCTTGCAATTTACATAGAGACAGTATTTTATGAAATTGATTAAGTAATCAATTTGGCTAAGGTTAATGACGTCATAATTGAATTAAAGAAAAAGTTATTCCGCATTTTAATTAAACATGGCTTAATACGATAATATGTTAACAATCCGGGTTAACACGGGCTGTTACATTTTATGGTATCAGAGCACTTTCTAGGGAAAAGCCTGTATGTAATGCAATAACTTAGGATGTTTCGTTGCGTGTCTACTTTGTGTTCTCTCTGATTGGTGTGTATTATGATAATGCATATGTGACCACATGGCGTGGGCCTGATCAACTCATTCTTTGTGTAACTTGTGCAGAGTCATGGTGCCACCAAGGAGGAACCAGAGTACGAGCGAGGATCAACCGAATCCTATCCTGGCTGCATTAGCTGAGATGCAGGCGGCCCGACTAGCCGACCAGGAGGCCACGAGGTTGGCAAATCAGGCGATGCTGGACGCCATCAGAGAGGCGAATAGGAGAGCCACCACTGAGGTTCTGGAGGAGAACCGGATGACCAACATGACTATGATGAGGGTCATGTTGGAGGAGTTGAGGGCTGGTCCTGCTGCGGGCCAGTGTCCACCACCTTCACCACCACCGCCTCCACCTCCACCTAGTCAACAGGAGGACACCCAGAGTCAGATGGGTGAGGGTAGCCACTTGACGGGGGCTATGCAGGCCGTTCCTATTTTTGTCGAGGATCGAGATAAGGTCGACCGCCAGCTGAATGCTTTCCGCAAGCATAAGCCACCTACTTTTGATGGGTCCTACGACCCCATTGCTGCTGCGAGATGGCTCCAGGCCCTAGACAAGATATTCAGGGTGATGCAGTGTACAGAGCCGCAAAAGCTGATGTTCGCCACATACATGCTGGAGGGCGATGCCCACGAGTGGTGGACGAACACCTCCCAGGTGTTCGAGATGCAGGGGCATGTGATAACATGGCTGTTCTTTGAGGACTGCTTTCTGGGTCGGTACTTTCCTTATGATGCTCAGGAGACGAAGAAGGGAGAGTTTGACAGATTGGTGCAGGGCTCGTTGTCTGTTGACGAGTACTTGGCCAAATTTAATGAGCTGGTCAAGTTTGCTCATTTTCGTATGGCGAGGCCGACTCCCATTTTTTTAGCTGCTAAGTTCCGGAGGGGACTTAACGAGGATATTGCTGGACATCTTGCTGGTTCTTCTTCGAGAGACTTCGGGGCTTTGGTACAGCAGTGTCGCGATATTGAGGACTACTGCAGTGCGAGTCAGGCCAAGAAGGCCAAGATTGAGGTGCCACAGGGTACTGGTGGTTCCGCTTCCTGGAGAGACAGAAAGTTTGGGAACAAGGGAAAAGGAAAACAGTTGGCGGCTAAGCAAGCGTCAAATCAATTTAAGAAAACTTCTACTCAGGGGAACACAGCGAGACCTCCTGCTCCCAGATGCTCGGGATGCGGGAAGTCACATTTTGGGTCGTGTGCTACAGGCCAGTTGATATGCTTCCACTGTGGCAAGGAGGGCCACTACTCGAGAGATTGCCCGACGGCGAGAGTTGCTGCAGTGCAGGCAGTGCCATTGCAGATGGTTTCTACTGGGGCACCAACAGTGCCACCTACTACTGGGCGTGTGTACACCCTTGATCGTCAGCAGTCGGACAGAGCTCCGAACCTGGTCAGAGGTACTGTTACCATTGGTGGATCAACTGTTGATGTGCTTTTTGATTCCAGGGCAACGCATTCATTTGTTGCTACCCCTATTGCTGTGGGGTTTGAGTTGCCCAGTGATGTGCTTTCTCCATCGATGCGGGTGACCACCGCCACCGGAGAAAAATGTTTGACCCCCACTGTCCATCGCGATGTAGCGTTTCAGTGGGATGGCCGTGACTTCTCGGTAGATCTGATAGGATTGCCGATGGCCAACTTGGAGATTATTCTGGGCATGGATTGGCTGTCTAGAAACCGTGCATTGATTGATTGTTGTGCCAAGAGAGTGGTGATGTCTCCGGGTGGATCCACAGCCAGTTCCTCACCGTTCATTTCAGTCCTGCAGGCGAGGAGGGCCTTGAGAGCAGGGTCATTTGGCTATGTCATGTTGGGAGGTTTGGTGAGTGGGACACAGGAGGATCTCACTGGCATTCCTGTGGTGAGGGAATTCCTCGAGGTGTTTCCCAAGGAGATTCCTGAGTTTCCATCGCAAAGGGAGATAGAGTTCTTCATTGATTTATTGCCTGGTGTGGGGCCTATTTCGTTGGCTCCATACCGGATGTTGCCACCGGAGTTGGTAGAGCTGAAGAACCATATTGAGGAGCTTTCAGCGAAAGATTTCATTCGGCCGAGTGTGTCTCCTTAGGGAGCACCGGTCATTTTTATGAAAAAGAAAGATGGGACTATTCGATTATGCACCGACTACAGACAGTTGAACAAGGTGACAATCAATAACTAGTATCCTCTTCCAAGCATTGATGATTTGCTGGATCGGCTCAGTGGTGTTTGCGTATATTCAAAGATTGATCTCCGGTCCGGATACCATCAGATACGGGTTAAGCCGGAGGATGTCCCAAAGACAGCGTTTCGCTCGAGGTACGGGCATTATGAGCTGATCAAGTTTGATCAATTATGCGATTGTTGTGCAGGGCTCGTTGTCTGTTGACGAGTACTTGGCCAAATTTAATGAGCTGGTCAAGTTTGCTCATTTTCGTATGGCGAGGCCGACTCCCATTTTTTTAGCTGCTAAGTTCCGGAGGGGACTTAACGAGGATATTGCTGGACATCTTGTTGGTTCTACTTCGAGAGACTTCGGGGCTTTGGTACAACAGTGCCGTGATATTGAGGACTACTGCAGTGCGAGTCAGGCCAAGAAGGCCAAGATTGAGGTGCCACAGGGTACTGGTGGTTTCGCTTCCTGGAGAGACAGGAAGTTTGGGAACAAGTGAAAAGGAAAACGGTTGGCGGCTAAGCAAACGCCAAATCAATTTAAGAAAACTTCTACTCAGGGGAACACAGCGAGACCTCCTGCTCCCAGATGCTCGGGATGCGGGAAGTCACATTTTGGGCCGTGTGCTACAGGCCAGTTGATATGCTTCCAGTGTGGCAAGGATGGCCACTACTCGAGAGATTTTCCGACGGCGAGAATTGCTGCAGTGTAGGCAGTGCCATTGCAGATGGTTCCTACTGGGGCACCAGCAGTGCCACCTACTACTGGGCATGTGTACACCCTTGATCGTCAGCAGTCGGACAGAGCTCCGAACCTGGTCAGAGGTACTGTTACCATTGGTGGATCAACTGTTGATGTGCTTTTTGATTCCGGGGCAACGCATTCATTTGTTGCTACCCTATTGTTGTGGGGCTTGAGTTGCCCAGTGATGTGCTTTCTCCACCGATGCGGGTGACCATCACCACCGGAGAAGATATGAAAGGAACAAAGAGAATCATATATGTGACGAGAATGGATGGTCTTCTTGTTAGGAGGGCAGAAGGGCTTGTCTTCATGTATGGAGGGTGGAAGGGCTGGTCTTCCTGTTGGGCGGGCGGAAGAGCTGGTTTTCCTGTTGGGAGAGCGGAAGGGCTGGTCTTCTTGTTGGGCGGGCAGAAGGCCATGTCTTTCTGTTGGGCGGGTGTAACACCCCGTTGTTAACCGGTGTGTTATCACCAAATATGATATTAAACGCAGTTACAATCACAACGGTTCATTTATAAAACACGGGTAAACTTTTTCCTTTTTAATATCATTTTCTCCAATAAAATGACTGTGATTATAACCCAACACTTTATGCGGAATGATTAATACCAAAGCCTAATACCATACACTCTTTTGTTTAGAGGTTGCCAAGTGGTTCCCATAAATCCACAAGACTAAAAGTCATTCTATTCATTCTTATCACTAAATGTCTTAACCATTTTATTTACTCCAACAATTTTAAACCTATCAAATGCTTCTCATTTCTTAGTATGTTATATATTTCTTCATAAGCTACGAGTGGGTTCAAACCGCGCTCAATTTGGAGCTTTGTAGCTCATGTTATGCCAATTTTACTAATTCATGTATATGCTGACGGGCAACGAGCACTAAAACGCCCAAGTTGAACGTTTTAGCGCCCACGGACAGAAAACAATCATTTCTCACAGGTGCCAGGGCGCTAAAGCGCCCATACTGGGCCTTTTAGCGCCCATACTGGGCGTTTTAGCGCCCAGTGGCAGGGGGATTTCCCCTGTTTCTCGTATGCAGGGCAATCTAGGGGCCCGTGTTCCTGACCTTCTACAGTCCAATTCCTAACTCCGTTAAATCTCAAATTTTGACACAACATAGACGGTAACACCATCTTCAAAATGGTGTGTGGCTCATCCGTATTGGATCACAGTGGAGGGAGATACGTTCTCACAAAGTTTGCTAAAAACATGCCAATTTCCCGAAAATTGGCCATAATTCCCTTTGTTTTTACAACAATCCCTATTCTTGTTCAATATAACCTAAACATATATGGTTATGTAAAATCACATGGGTGGCACACACAAGGACCAACAATGCCTTGGGGCACTTACAACCCAGCACAGTCCAGTTACATACATAATATTCATTACGTTTCAATCACCGAGGTTCTATTTCATGCTCTTATTAACCATACAATTAATCAATTCATAAATTAGGCTTAGAGCCCTTTACATTACATTTACATACTTCCAATACATCATAGGTGGCTATGGACAGATCCCATGCTCACACAGAATACACATATACATCAAAGTTTAGTTATACATATACAAATGCATGGCATTTTCAACATGCACAAGTTCATGGCCTCAATTCAAAACATAAATTCCTATGCTAAGTGTATCCAACTGAATCCTCTAACATGTGATGCCTTCCATATGCACCTCATGCTCCACACCTCCAGGCTCAACCTAACCTGAAATGATATCCCCAAACACGGAGTGAGATATACAAATATATCTCAGTAAACCAAGGGTACTAGAGGATCACTCCACCCCATGGCTCACTCAATGTGCAACATATACAAAGTATGAAATGCAAGACATACAATATCACAACAACTGGGCACAATCCAAGAACATCCACAGCTGGATTACGTTCAAAGACCCCATCGTATAACTCCCGGAATCTTCCTGGTGCCTCTCCCATGGTTGAGACGACTCCATGGCAAAACCCAACTGGAACTCTTCATGAGCCCTATCCAGCGGAAGTCCCACATTTGGATCATCCTGGTACCGCTCCCGGAGTCGGTCCCACGGCAAAACCCGAACAGAATCCCCAGCGGAATATCCAGCGGAAGTCCAACGTTTGGATCATCCTGGTACCGCTCCCAGAGTCGGTCCCACGGCAAAACCCGACTGGAATCCCCAACGGAATTATCCAGCGGAAGTCCAAACCAACACACATCTACTGGCCAGAGATCAAACAATTTACAAACAACATGCTCCAAGCATGTCACACAATCAAGCAATAATGCATGAACATACATATTCATACAATGTTCAACAACACAAATTCCAACCACATCCTTCCACTAGGCGTGGTGGAGCACACAAGGGACTAAACCCGAGTTCCAAAGGTTTACCTCAACTCCGAGCCAATGCTCCATACGTAAGCTCCAAGCTTAATCCACTTCCATAGCGTCCATGAGAGGCAACCTATATGATCAACAACATGATCATAAATACAATTTCCATGTAAACCATTCATTTACACAATTCATCATCAATTAAATCACTTAGGCCAAAGGTTATTTACACTTATCTTTCCATTCCACACCACATGGTTCGAAATTTACAAGGAACCATCCAACAAGGTTCTCAATCCAATTTAACACTTACACTCATCATATAATCCTATCATTTACATATACCAACACACCTTCCTTCATTTCCATTCATTACAATGCATGTTTACATTTCACATTTTCATCAATTTGCACCAATTTCACTAAGTTACAAAATCCAATATCACCATAAATTTTATTGCATAAATCATCATTATACAATCATATTACCACATTATGCAAAAATTCACAACACCATTAACACACAACTTAACCTCACCATTTCATAACACATCAATTTTTTCTAAGTTATAAAATCATCTTTTTTCACCTAAGATTTTCATGGCATTTCTAGCTCCAACACATCATTCTAAGACATTATCATCTAATGCACATTTTCCATTTGAGCTCCCTAACCATACAAATCAACAAAATCCCACTTAGGGTTCATAAATCAAATCCACCAATTAAGCCATTCAAATGGTGAAGAAGCTTACCCAAATTCAAGGCATAAGGCTCCTCCCAAACATACTCCACCATTGGAGCACCTAGAATCTCCATGAACACAATTTTTTCTCCATAATTCGAAACTAATTTTGGTCAAGATCTCCCCAAAGAGGCGATTTCAAGGCTTGGGAGTACTACCAATGGCTTTAGAAGGTGTTTTCCATCAAGTTTCAAGCCAAAAATCGTTGGATTTGGTGAAGAAATGCTCAAGTTATGGTGAAGAGGAAATTTAAAGGAAATGGCTATGGAGGGGGGCTGTTTCACGTGAAGAAGAAAGGAGGAAGGAGAGAGAGAACGTGGGGGTGAGGGGAAAAGTGAGGGAATTTAAGTGGTTTTTGATCCAGCGGGTCCCACACGCGATTTAACTTTAATCCAATCATCAATTTCAAATATAAATCCATGATCTACGTATTTTTCTCGTTCATGTCATATTTTTATTTCATAAAAATACTGATAAAAATTTCACTCCTATCGTACCGTAGTATTTTTACACCGGAAAAATCACTATTCATCAAAATTTTCAAAACTTGCCTATTCACTCAATTTTTCGTCCTGAATCCATTTCCGGCATTATTTTTATCATTTGAGTTCTCCTACTCCATTTTTCATGCCTCGTTTTACGTTTCTGGCAAATTACCATTTTGCCCTTGGTACACATTTTGACCCCAATTTCAGGATTTTCACTAATCCTTCCCTTTTAACCCACATTATATCATATAAATTCACATTTGAATTTACGAGGTGTTATATTCACCCCACCTTTTTGGAATTTTGTCCGCAAAATCAACTATACACACATGCCAACTCAGGATACAGTCGGAGAATCTCAGTCTCCCGTCCCCAAGTAGCTTCGTCAAGTGTGCGGGCTTCTCACTGAATGTTTACATTTTAATTCTTTGGCTTTTCAGCCTCATTTCACAATGGCCTTGCATTTCAAAGGGCCCAATGGGAGACTTCAAGTCCTCCCCAATTTCGATATCATCTGGTGTCACCATATGTGAACAGCCGGAGCACACATCGCACTTGTGCACTTTCTCTGCTTTACCAAGCCAATTTCTTTTCACAAGTCGGCTAACTAACATATATAGCCCATAATTTCTCTTGGAGGGTTCGCCTACCTAGTCAATGCATCAATGACTATACCCATACGGTCATATCATGTTCCATTCAATCTGTGCCACACAGGCAACTATCACTTTCTGACACATTACTGCTACAATTATCCTTATCTGAGCTTTATTTCTACGGAGTATGTACTCTCGTCATCAATATTTTCTACATTTCTTATTCCACATTAAACACTGTTATGGAATCTCACAGCCCCTCAGTGCAATTCACCGAGTAATCATCTAGTTCACGCTCACTGTACTTTCCTTTTCTGAGGGAATAATCCCCATTTTTGGCATTTAGCCACAACTCGTATATACACATAATTTTTTTCTCATGTTCTTAACCTACAATGTACAATTCCACCTCTGCACTTTATCTTAAACAAGCACAATCTCTGTGCTCAACTTTCGAATCTAACCTTACAGGTTTACCAACTTTCACCAAAACACAATGGCGAATCACTTCCTCAAGACATTTAACTGGTAACTAATGGACCACACATTACCATAATTAAATCACATTGGCCATTTCAAAGCCTTCAATCACAACACACTCATGAATTTCTGTATATAAGATTATACTTACAATTTCGCCTAGTCATCTCAAAACTTGACATATAGTTCATCATTGATTTCTCACATTAAAGGCAACATGCCTAAGATTCCCATACTCATGTTATCAATTTCACGTGTGTTTCATTCTTTACACCTCACCTTCATCATCATTTCATTCAACCAGTACGCATCGTTCTTGGGTACCATACCATACCTCTCTCATAATTGTCCCATCATATAGGGATTTTCAAAGCCTATTTATCATGTCATATGGAACTAATTCCATCACTGTCACTACTTTCATAATTCATTATCGGCAGGTATACAAGTCTCTCGGACTATTCAAAGTACTACTAGCACACTCAATCATATATCTTGGTACCTAGCCAATAACAACATCAACATTGTGTATTTTTAACACATCTCTCACTATAATTTACATCTATAGTACTCCATCAGTAACTCTACCACCAGGGCAGAGATATCAACCTTTTATTTCACCAAATACCATTCTATTTAACAGCTAGTATCACACCTTCTTACTTGACTCCATCACAATTAATCCTTTATGAAAGGCCATTGGCCACCATCTTAGCTTAACATCTCGCCATCACAAGCCTTCCCAGAAGACCTTGACTCAATCCATCAGTACTAATCAATTTTCCATTCCCTTCACATAGGGTGATAATCCCACGATTCATTTCACAATTTTCGTAAAACTCAAATCCATACTACCGCACTTGGTATACGCACATGCACATCTTCGAGTGCCCAAAAATCATACATTAAACTTCCATCTTATGGCACCTCACATATTACATACTATTTGACATGTTACTGTTCACTTAAAGTTATCCAAATTCACCTCTTGTGTTCCTCACAAGATACAATCCTCTAATGCAATGGGTAAGAACATCCTTAGGTTTAACCCCTCGAGCTCTTACTGTCCTAAGGGCCCCAGGTGCAATGACCCACCAATCAGAGAATCTGTCCTTATAATTCACGCAAGAAGAGGTAGCATGCCATCGGCTGTACTAACAGTCCCACTAACACAAGGTACTACCTCACATCACATTACTTATACAAGATAATAATAATCTCCGGGAACATAATCCATACGGAGATAGCCACAACCGTCGCTAAATGCATTTTTGCAATTTGTGGCTCCGGGCATAACCGTCGCGTATACCAAAAATAAGCCACAAATGCCTAGATAACCACATTCACATCACATCCGTATATAACGGCAAAAGAGTTTTGTATAGACACATAATATATACTAGTTATATTATACTTATGAACAATTCACTATGACATCCTAGATATGGTTCTTTCCTCGAACAGTCTACTCATTTAACTTGGCTAGTCATTAGTCCTTGTCCATAACCTAATCATCCTCACATGATTCCAACACCTTTTTCATACTTTGGCACATATTTTTCAATTCTTAATAGTATCTATGCTCGGTACAGTTCTAATTCGTTGTCCATCAGGACTCATAGCAACTATGCTCAACACTGTAGAAAATCCACTTCATTAAAACATCACTTTTTCTCTCAATGTTTCACTATGAAACCAAGAGTGCCCTCACTTACTAGTCCATGCATTCAGCGCAACTGGACCACTAGACAACTCTCAACTTCGAGCAATGCTCACCTGGGACTTCCAAGAGCAACACCTCTTAGGATTCAATCCACAAGGGAAACCCAGGACAATCTTAATCATCACATTATTATCAACATGTGTGCTAAGGTGTAACTTGCACACCGGGACTCCATCATGAATCCCATAACAAGTTGAGCGTCCAATGACACTCCCAAGAGACAATCTCTTCACTCAATTCCCCATCATAGGGGATTTCACTTACATTTTTTTTCTTTTACCAAAGACTTTACTAGTTCATTACAACACAGATATATATAGATATATAGGCACCCCGGCCTTCACAAAATGTATGTACCTATATATACTGGCACTTAGCCATCACAGGATCATTATCCAACTTTTTATCATAGTATATATATATGTATATATATATATATATATATATATATATATATATATACAAACCATCATGCACATTTTATATTATTAACTAGCCCTTGCACACATCCCTTAGCCATTACGCCATTTCAAAGTACAATAATCACCCTTGGAATTTCCAAGATCATCTATTAGGGTCAATTCTCAATTTTCATCCTATACATCAATACCCACATATAATTAGGCCACATCATCAACATTTCAATACTACACAACATTATGGAGCATATTAATACCATTACTACACCACATTCAGTTATATTCCTCATAACACATTTGTCAAGTCCAACCATCATTATATTATGGACCCTCATGCACTCAATAAAATTTTCTCATGCCATCCATGGCAATTTCCTCAACTTCTTACATTATACATTCTATACATTATTATAATCTCTCTCAAGTTCCAGCAATATTAAACCATCACGGACTACAGTCCCACTTTTCAACATTGAATCATCCAACACATAATTTTCATAGTTCTTTTTGGATCCTCACATTCCTCCATTCAAATTTTGAAGATTCAATTCACTTGTACTTCCAAACATTTTAATTCATCCAAGTGTATGCCCTTCTCAAGGGTCTTATAACCTTCTTATTTAACCCTAAGGTATCCCAAGCTTACTTGCAAGCACGCATATTCAAATTCTTACGAATTCATCGGGGTTCCAAGTCCCCCACCATGTCAAAGTTATATCACTAATTTCACATATACTCAATTGTTCTAACTCCCCATACATTTAGGGAAGACTTACCAATATCATCATCACAATATCAACTCAATTCAGTCATACTTACTAACCATAAGACCACACATTCAACTATGGTAGCATTCTACCCAAAATAGTTAAACATAATATCTCAATTTATTCTCACTAAGTCCTTAATTTCCTCAAATTCACTTACAACATCTTTGTCTGTGGAGCAACAAACACTGCAACCACGACCTCAGCCTAAGGACTGGCATTGGTGCTCCAGGGTTATCACGAAGGCATCTTATACGGACCACACATATAACACGAAGAAATGGGTTGATCAGGCCCAAACTAAGGAATCACATGTGCAGTACTCAATAAGAGTCTACGTACAACTATACAGCAATCACCACAATCATACGACATTCATAGTTCCCTAAGAAACTGCTGTGATACCATAAATGTAACACCCCGTTGTTAACCTGTGTGTTATCACCAAATATGATATTAAGCGCAGTTACAATCACAACGGTTCATTTATAAAACACGGGTAAACTTTTTCCTTTTTAATATCATTTTCTCCAATAAAATGACTGTGATTATAACCCAAAAATTTATGCGGAATGATTAATACCAAAGCCTAATACCATACACTCTTTTGTTTAGAGGTTGCCAAGTGGTTCCCATAAACCCACAAGGCTAAAACTCATTCTATTCATTCTTATCACTAAATGTCTTAATCATTTTATTTACTCCAACAATTTTAAACCTATCAAATGATTCTAATTTCTTATTATTTTATAGATTTCTTCATTAGCTACGAGTGGGTTCAAACCGCGCTCAATTTGGAGCTTTGTAACTCAAGTTATGCCAATTTTACTAATTCATGTGCATGCTGACGGGCAACAAGCACTAAAACGCCCAAGTCGAACGTTTTAGCGCCCACGGACAGAAAACAATCATTTCTCACAGGTGCCAGGGCGCCAAAGCGCCCATACTGGGCGGTTTAGCGCCCAGTGGCAGGGGGATTTCCCCTGTTTCTCGTATGCAGGGCAATCTAGGGGCCCGTGTTCCCGACCTTCTACAGTCCAATTCCTAACTCAGTTAAATCTCAAATTTTGACACAACATAGAGGGTAACACCATCTTCAAAATGGTGTATGTCTCATCCCTATTGGATCACAGTGGAGGGAGATACGTTCTCCCAAAGTTTGCTAAAAACATGCCAATTTCCTGAAAATTGGCCATAATTCCCTTTGTTTTTACAACAATCCCTATTCTTGTTCAATATAACCTAAACACATATGGTTATGTAAAATCACATGGGTGGCACACACAAGGACCAACAACGCCTTGGGGCACTTACAACCCACCACAGTCCAATTACATACATAATATTCATTACGTTTCAATCACCAAGGTTCTATTTCATGCTCTTATTAACCATACAATTAATCAATTCATAAATTAGGCTTAGAGCCCTTTACATTACATTTACATACTTCCAATACATCATAGGTGGCTATGGACAGATCCCATGCTCACACATAATACACATATACATCAAAGTTTAGTTATACATATACAAATGCATGGCATTTTCAACATGCACAAGTTCATGGCCTCAATTCAAAACATAAATTCCTATGCTAAGTGTATCCAACTGAATCCTCTAACATGTGATGCCTTCCATATGCACCTCATGCTCCACACCTCCAGGCTCAACCTAACCTGAAATGATGTCCCCAAACATGGGGTGAGATATACAAATATATCTCAGTAAACCAAGGGTACTATAGGATCACTCCACCCCATGGCTCACTCAATGTGCAACATATACAAAGTATGAAATGCAAGACATACAATATCACAAAAACTGGGCACAATCCAAGAACATCCACAGCTGGATTACGTTCAAGGACCCCATCGTATAACTCCCAGAATCTTCCTGGTGCCTCTCCCATGGTTGAGACGACTCCATGGCAAAACCCAACTGGAACTCCTCATGAGCCCTATCCAGCAGAAGTCCCACATTTGGATCATCCTGGTACCACTCCCAGAGTCGGTCCCACGGCAAAACCCGACAGGAATCCCCAGCGGAATATCCAGCGGAAGTCCAACGTTTGGATCATCCTGGTACCGCTCCCAGAGTCGGTCCCACGGCAAAACCCGACTGGATTCCCCAACGGTATTATCTAGCGGAAGTCCAAACCAACACACATCTACTGGCCAGAGATCAAATAATTTACACACAACATGCTCCAAGCATGTCACACAATCAAGCAATAATGCATGAACATACATATCATACAATGTTCAACAACACAAATTCCAACCACATCCTTCCACTAGGCGACACAAGGGACTAAACCCGAGTTCCAAAGGTTTACCTCAACTCCGAGCCAATGCTCCATACGTAAGCTCCAAGCTTAATCCACTTCCATAGCGTCCATGAGAGGCAACCTATATGATCAACAACATGATCATAAATACAATTTCCATGTAAACCATTCATTTACACAATTCATCATCAATTAAATCACTTAGGCCAAAGGTTATTTACACTTATCTTTCCATTCCACACCACATGGTTCGAAATTTATAAGGAACCATCCAACAAGGTTCTCAATCCAATTTAACACTTACACTCATCATATAATCCTATCATTTACATATACCAACACACCTTCCTTCATTTCCATTCATTACAATGCATGTTTACATTTCACATTTTCATCAATTTCCACCAATTTCACTAAGTTACAAAATCCAATATCACCATAAATTTTATTGCATAAATCATCATTATACAATCATATTACCACATTATGCAAAAATTCACAACACCATTAACACACAACTTAACCTCACCATTTCATAACACATCAAATTTTTCTAAGTTATAAAATCATCTTTTTCACCTAAGATTTTCATGGCATTTCTAGCTCCAACACATCATTCTAAGACATTATCATCTAATGCACATTTTCCATTTGAGCTCCCTAACCATACAAATCAACAAAATCCCACTTAGGGTTCATAAATCAAATCCACCAATTAAGCCATTCAAATGGTGAAGAAGCTTACCCAAATTCAAGGCATAAGGCTCCTCCCAAACATACTCCACCATTGGAGCACCTAGAATCTCCATGAACACAATTTTTTCTCCACAATTCGGAACTGATTTTGGTCAAGATCTCCCCAAAGAGGCGATTTCAAGGCTTGGGAGTACTACCAATGGCTTTAGAAGGTGTTTTTCATAAAGTTTCAAGCCAAAAATCGTTGGATTTGGTGAAGAAATGCTCAAGTTATGGTGAAGAGGAAATTTAAAGGAAATGGCTATGGAGGGGGCTGTTTCACGTGAAGAAGAAAGGAGGAAGGAGAGAGAGAACGTGGGGGTGAGGGGAAAAGTGAGGGAATTTAAGTGGTTTTTGATCCAGCGGGTCCCACACGCGATTTAACTTTAATCCAATCATCAATTTCAACTATAAATCCATGATCTACGTATTTTTCTCGTTCATGTCATATTTTTATTTCCTAAAAATACCTGAAGAATTTCACTCATATCGGTATAATTATACAGTAGTATTTTTACACCGGAAAAATCACTATTTATCAAAATTTTCAAAACTTGCCTATTCACTCAATTTTTTGTCCTGAATCCATTTCGGGCATTATTTTTATCATTTGAGTTCTCCTACTCCATTTTTCATGCCTCGTTTTACGTTTCTGGCAAATTACCATTTTGCCCTTGGTACACATTTTGACTATAATTTCAGGATTTTCACTAATCCTTCCCTTTTAACCCACATTATATCATATAAATTCACATTTAATCTACGAGGTGTTATAGCGGGCGGAAGGGCTGGTCTTCTTGTTGGGAGGGCGGAAGGGCTTGTCTTCATGTATGGAGGGCGGAAAGGATGGCCTTCCTGATGGGCGGCTTCCTGTTTGGCCGGCAAAAGATGTTCTTGTTGTGTGTTCTGGATCTGGTTCTGATTCTGGTTCTTGTCTTCATGAGTCTGATGTTTCTTTTTCTTTTGGTAGATCAAACTGGGTTTAAACCTTTTGGCAGATTGTTAAAGTGGGGAAAAGGGAGTTGATAGCTTTCTTCGAACTTTAGATGAAGTATGGGGATCGGAGTTTACTGCTCCTGCGGACAGTGGGCAGAGTAACAAAAGCACTACAGAGACTTCCCATGGTGTGCATAAGGGGGTTGTGTATGTATTACCAAGATGCCTTTACCAATGGGCAGAATAACAACAAATGCAGAAGGTGGAGAAGCCCATCCTCCCTCCATGTGTGAGGGGGGTACTTAGAGAGGAGAGCCTGCTCTAGCATGGGGAGACCGTTGGTCAGCCCCATGAGCTGTCTCATCAAGCCATGTCTTGTCCTGAGACAAGAAATGCTGCCCACTGTCAGTGTACAGGAGCAACCTTGCAAGGAAAGAGAGATGTCCCAATAGTGAACCTCTATGGCTTGCCATGAGTGCACTCTAGAATGTTCTAGATATGGGCTTTAAGAGGTTGGACCCAACTGGTGGGCCTAAGGAGAGTATCCATAACAATATATATATATATATATATATATATATATATATATATATATAGATATAGGGGCAGGATATTCTTACACCGGTGTAAGAGTTAGAAGTCTTACACTCAATCTTGACCATTGATCCACTTGTATCTAATGGCTCATATTACTAAAAAATTTGAACCCTTAGATATAAGTGGAATTAACGGACAAGATTAAGAGTGTAACTTACACTAGTGTAAAATGATCCTGACCCATATATATATATATATATATATATATATATATATATATGGGGAATGTTATATTTACAAACTTTTTGTTTACAAACTCTTACAAACTACACTAATTATGACCGATCATACTTAGTGTAATTTGTAAAAAAATATAAACGGATCCTTCATATATATATATATATATATATATATATATATATATATATATATATATATATATATATATATATATAGGCAGGATATTCTTACACTGGTGTAAGAGTTAGAAGTCTTACACTCAATCTTGACCATTGATCCACTTGTATCCAATATCACATTATATATATATATATATATATAACTACTGGTGTAAAATGATCCTAACCCTATATATATATGGGAATATATTTCTTAATGGTGGGACCTACCTTAAACATGTGTGTGTAAGAAGATTTCTTTTCTTATGTGAAAGGAGAAAAACAAAGCCCGTATATATAATGTTATTAAACCCGGCCCGATTATTGACCCGGTCGAGGTACTGGGTCATACCGGTATACTGGTTCAACCGCATGACCCGGTAAGTATATGTAAATCTACAATTTATATTAAAAAAATTATAATTATACTTAAATACTTGTAAAAAAATATACCAATTTCAAATATTTTAATATGAAAATAATAAATTACACATCATTGTCCAACAAAAAATCAATCAAACATATAATATTTGTGATACTAGTGTTTCAGGTTCAGTAAACAACATCTCTAACTATAAATAAAATCAAAATTCCTTACATATTACATAATCAATATAATATTAGTGTTGTAGGTACATAATCTATGTAAGTTAATAAGCTACAAATCACTCAAACATTTCAAAAGAAAACAAACCATTCATGTTTGAGAGTAAAAAAAAAGACATAATTTATGAAAAAAAATTAGTTTAGTTTTTTTTTCATATACCGGGCCGGGTCACTGGTTGAACCGACCGGGTCACCGGTTTTTACGAAAACCGGCCGGGTCGCACCGGGTCACACCGGTTCTGTAACATGGCCGGTCCAATATGAAAACCGGACCGGTTACATGACCGGTTCACCGGTTTCCGGGTCGGTCCAGTTTTTATAACATTATATATATATATATATATATATATATATATATGAAAAAATGTGTGTCATTTTAAATAACACACTTTATATCCTTTTACTTTTACAAAGAGGTAGGAGCCACACATTTAAAATTTTTCCCACCCATTCTCTCACTTAAAACGATACACACAACTTTGTATCTGTCAAAATGATACACACTTTTCTCATATATATATATATATATATATATATATATATATATATATATATATGGGTAATGTTTTCCCCCTTTCACATGACACAATCAATTTTCCTACAAACACATAAAAGTGCGCCCATTAATTCTTTTACTTTTCTTTTATTTTAAAAGTAATGCCACCCACAATTGATTGTCTCTATGACATGATCTAAGAATTTTCCTACAACATAATATTTGTTTTTCCCATATATATATATATATATATATAGGGGTAGAATATTCTTACACCGATATAAAAGTTAGAAGTCTTACACTCAATATTGACCATTGATCCACTTGTATCCAATGGCTCACATTCCTAAAAATTTTGAACCCTTAAATATAAGTTGAATCAACGGACAAGATTAAGAATGTAACTTACACGGGTGTAAAATGATCCTGACCCATATATATATAGGCTTGCAATTTCTCATGTTGCATGAGAAATTGAAGCTTTCCTATAGAGAGAGAAAGGAGTGGGACCCACTTAAAGAAAAAAATAAAAAATAGAAAAGTGGTTGGCACGGACATCGAAGTGAGAGTGGTAGGAGAGGAGACTTCTCATGCAACATGAGAAGTCTTTTTCCCTCTCTATATATATATATATATTCACAATTATGTAGAGTGCACCAATATTGCATAGAAAATGAGAGAATTGGGAACCATTTATTGAGGTGCGTCCTCTTAGATAGGTAGGCCAAATGAATTTCCACGTTGTGCTCACAAATACTGAATGTACTTGCTTATCTCACCCTCGCAAGTTTCAACAAAGTCATCAAGTGATTAGCGGCTGAAGCTGCTGGTGCGATCTCATATAAGAAGCACAATGTAGAATTAGAAGATTCAACGCAACAGTTTTTTACTGCTTACCAAGTTGATTTCAGGTACACTGCTGTCACCACCACCGCTTGCAGCACAATTTCCAAAAGAAATATAACTAGATGAAAACGCATTGCCAATTATATATCTTCACCACTAAAGCTACCATCACTTGTCTCAGCTTTTTAAGCACTTTCCATAATTAATTTTGAAAATACTGCTCTTGCAGCTTCAAGGCCATGAACTTTGTGAGGAAGAGAAGAAGCCACTTTGTTCAGTAACTGGGTAGAAGTTAAAGAATGACTTGACATTGAGGTCAAATTAGGCACATGGGACTCCATCATATTGTCCTTTTCAAACACAATTCCAGTTTTAGTGACACTGTCATTATTAATGTTGTACCTAGAAAAAACAGGATGGCACGGTTTTATTGCGTCAAGATAACCAGACCCCACAATTTTACTTGCAATTTTGTTGAGTAGCTGAGTTGAAGATGACATTGACTTTGATAATCTGTGCTGAGACTTGTGTGATGTGGGCTCGTTCAAAACCTTGCACAAGTCACTGGATTTTGATTCTGTGGTCTTGATAGCTTCTGAATTTGAAAAGTAACTAGCAGTGCTAATTGGTGTGGGGTACTTTTTCAGATGTGAGTTCCAATAGTTCTTGATTTCATTGTCTGTTCTCATTGGCAAATGCTTTGCAATTCTTGACCACCTAGCAGGAAAAGAACAATAAGTAACATAATGTACCAAAAGAACTTCGTTAAGTTAATCCAATTGCTTAACTAAGCTGCAAAATTACATCCTATATAGTATTATTCATTGAAAAGAGCAAGATATGATTGGTCGGTAACTGTTTGGACTAGCCTCACCAGCCTTGTTCCATAAGCCAACATTAGAGTCCTATTTAAGAGGTCACTTCTCTACTTCCCTAAAATGAGTCATTAGACCCTCATAGCATAGGATTTCTCACTCTCTACACCCTCATAGCTATTGAAGAGGCATTTTGCATTCGCCATTTTATGAACTGTTACTCTGCCAAATTCTATAGCCACCGTACTTTTTTACCATCCCCTCTCTCAGCTTTCGCCGAAGATGCTCACGGTGTCGGTAACTCCTCTATGGAGCTTTGATCCATATCATTGCATCTAAGAACAATGTTATGATTCTTCACCCTATGAAGGGAAACAAACTTAAGCTCCTTGTTAAGAAATTCAGAAACTAGAGTGTTATGCTCGTAGAAATTTCCTAAACCAGAAGAAAATATGTGAAATGCAAAAATTCTACAGGTTTAGGTACTAATTACAAATATCAGTGAAAATATATTCCAGCAGCTGGATCTTTCACCTGTTGCCAAGAGCTGCATGAAGTCTTATAATGGTTTGCTCTTCTTCTTGGCTTAATTGTCCTCTCTTAATGTCGGGTCTGAGGTAATTAATCCATCTCAGCCTGCAACTCTTTCCACATCTTTGAAGACCTGTACAAGGGAACTCACACAGTAGGACTCAAAATGTTACCATCTTTTTCTTGTAATGGCAAATGTTATTTCCTATTTAACCCGTAGCAATCAAATGTAACCTTTCAAGATACCAACCAGTTATAATAGTATAAAGATGAAAATTATTTTCCCTAGTATTCTATAATGAAAGAATAAAATAAGAGTAACGCTACTACTTAAATCTGAACCATATAACTAAAGAGAAAAACTTGACCAGCTTTCTGTGGCAAGGTACGCCAGCTTCCTGTGCCATGTCTCTGAATGTAAGCTATTAGTTTCTGGTCTTCTTGAACTGTCCATGCACCTTTTTTCAATTCTTCATGACTGCAACATGGGGTCCTTCCCATTTCCCAAAATGAATAGAGGCAGGAATGGCTAAACTGTGTGATGATGAGTTTCTCAATCAGTGAAAAATCAAGTACTCTGCTGCATGTGTGGCTGTGTGAGACAAGCAAATTGAATTGTGGCTGTGGCTGCATGTGTTGAATTTAGACCCTCAGTACTGCCACTTTCAAGATTGATGACATGTGGGGGCATAAATATGGCTATACATGTTGGAGATACGTTAATGCACAAGCTGACAAGCATTAAAGGTAGAGGAGTTATGGATGGTCCTTACCCCAGTTGTTCTGGTAGTGGATTCGAATTGATTATGAGAACAGATTCTCTCATGTCTCTTTTAACATAATCATATTACGTGAAAAAACAGAATTATATACAGAACTCAAGATATTAAGAAAAGAAAAATTTAATTTTAATTGCTCACTAGTTGATCTGTCAATAATAAATGTGATTTTCACATGGTTATATTGAAAAAACGATATATGAGAATTAATTCCCTTTGATTATTTGATCCATGAGAAATTGATAAGCAACTACAATCATTGAAATTATGTAGAAAAAGACTTGGGGTATTGATTATTTGATCAATGAGAAATTGATAAGCAACTGCAATCGTGGAAATTATGGAGAAAAAGACTTACATATATCCACGTTCACTGGCTGTGGACCCGTGGTAGTTATAGGCTATGATGCACGGACACGGACACGGGACACGACACGACACGACACGCCGACACGTTAATTCTAAAAAATGTCATATTTGGACACGTTGGGACACGTTTTGATATTAAATTTTTTTTTTAATATATATAATATAATTTATATTTAATACATATAATAGTCCATAATAAGTCATATAACCAATCAAATATTTAAATTACATAATATAAATATAAATATAAATAATTTTTCGTACTTTATTAATTTTTCATGTCAAATTTCATAACAGGAAAAATCAATTTATAAATTTTTTTCTTTTATATTTAGTTAGCAAAATAAAATTAAGATGTTTATAAAAAAAATTAAGATAAAAAAATAAAAAAAAAACAAAAAAAAACGTGTCCCAGCGTGTCCGAACGTTGACCGCGTGTCCCAAAAAGTTGACTGCGTGTCGGAAAAACGTGTCCGAGCGTGTCTGAGCATTGACTGTGTGTCCTCAAATGTTGACCGCGTGTCGGACGCGTGTCCGAGCGTGTCGGACACGTGTCCGACACGCAAATTTTTAAAAGTTTTGCGTGTCCGTGCTTTGTTGGTTATAGGTAATATATTGTGAAAAGTGATCGATGCAGGTGAGGGATCTGATTATGACCATGTTTTATAGTTAATAAGTATGTACGGTTAATTGACTCTTTGTTCCCCATATTTGAGGTTTAGGGTTTATCATCTCATAATGGAGCATATATACTTTTTTTAGACTCTCTCGAAGGCATCTTTCTGTATAAACTCGACCGGTCACTGGTGGTGCAGGAACCATCTGAAGTGGAACGGTTTGAGCAGCTATGGCCCTAACAATAGGTGGGGGACAATCTCTAAAATAGTGGCCCTCATTACCACACTTGAAGCAAATAATCTGACTCGTGGAACAAGGTTCGAAATGAGATTTCCCACGTCTGGTACATCTAGGAATGGTAGAAGGCTTTGCCACGTTCCCTTGCTGAGAAGAAGTCTTGAACTTGTTGATCGGTTGTCTGACATGTAACTGTCTCCCATTGCCTTTACTCCCAAATTTCCTATTCCTCCAATGATTAGAAACACTAGCTCCCTTCGCTTTGGATTCCTTGACCTTCCTCTTCTTGTTAGTCACACACACATCCTCAATGTCACGACATTGCTGAACTAGAGTTCCAAAGTCTAGATGCTCCCGCTATCCTTTTCGCTATCTCCTCATTTAGGCCTCCACGGAACTTAGAAGCCAAGAATCCAGGTGTAGGCATCGCCATCCTATAGTTGGAAAATTTGGCTAACTCGCTGAATTTAGCCAAGTACTCATCAATCGTCATAGAGCTTTGCACCAAGCGCTCAAACTCTCCCTGATTTCGCTCTCTAGCATCATATGGGAAAGGCAACAACACAAGACAACTTAACCCTAATCTCTACCCGATCAATTGCCTTTGTTTGACTGCAGAAAGCAATAGCAACTACGATCGAAAGTTAAAGTAAACGAAAACTCATTCTTATCTTCTATTTCTTTTCTTTTCTCCTTTTTACACACTAGTGATTCTTCTTGTCCACTTTTTAGCTTTTATTGTATTAAACTGTATTTATAAACAAAAATAAGCATATGGGGGAGGAACGATGGTCGTTCCGCGATGAAAAGCAGGTCTGATGGGAATGAAATTTTCATCACATTAGGCCTTATTAAGCCTAAAGCCCATTAACTAAGGAGAATATCCCGAATCTCTATAAAAACTATCAACTGACGCCATATATAAGGGGTTTTACCCTCATTCAAAGAATAATATTCTACCCTATATGTCATAGCTATGGAAAATACTGACTTGAGCATTGGAGTGTCTTGCAGTTGCACACGGAGTGTGCTGCTATCATCAAGACTATTCCAAGGATGCTCAAACACAACCACACTTAATGATCAGGTACACTAATATGTTCATTGGCCCCATCTATAGGAAATCAGTAAATTCCTATTCACATCCAAAATATGGTAAGCACACTTGATCCATTCTGAACAAACGAGGATTCTCAAGTTTTTCCATTTGTGATTTCTAAAATTAAACATCTCTACACCCAAAATGTGATCCAAGTCTGAACATAATTCCTACAATTGAATCTTATGAAATGTTTATAAGCTCATCCCTAAAGTGATGATAACTAATTCCCTTGAAGTCTTTCCATCAGTATGTAATATAATCTGCCCAAGGACAATTTCTACGGGAACAAGCATTCTCTTTGGCAGCTTAAATGAGAATCAGTTTTTTGTTATTATTATTATTATTATTATTATTATTATTATTATTATTATTATTATCTTGGTGATAGCTATTGTTAAGATTGCACCTTCCTTTTCATGAGTTCAAAACATGACATTGCTGGAGGACTTGTTAGTATGTAGATGTCCTAGAGACAATCTGTTTTATTAGATGAACACCTTGTATTGTTTGATATTTCATGATTTATATATTTGAGCATAATTTATCTTTATCATATTTATGTCTCGCCTATATTTTATGGTTAATATGCATTTAAAGATAAAGGCCCTAGGAATTGAACATATGTTTATTCAAGGATCTATTATAGGGATCATGATCATGAGGACTCGAGAACACTACATGTCTATTGCTTGAAACTTGTTCGTAGTCTTAAATCACCAAGATAGGGCATTTGTGATCTCAATAAAACTAGTACGACATCTTCTACTTGTATGGAGATACAAGGTAAGGACCTCATGGAATGCAGGCACGATGATGCCTTAGTTGATGTCGTGGGCGGATCTGGTATAGAACATATGGCACCAAAATGACCTACTGAGAGACTCCACAAGGATTCATTGTAGAGAGTATCATTGGATTTGTAATGACTCTCATCGTTTAGTAGTGCAGATCGTCCTAGACTTGAGGATGTCATCGAATAATCTGTCCCGGGGTTATATTTTGACTATACAACTCTATCCTCCTGAAAATGGAGAGAACAATGTACTCTTGGATATAGCTTGAATAGATGAGTATAGACGGACATGCCGATATGACTCACAATCCCCCACAAGGGGTTAGTCGTTCACAAAATCGGTAGGACTTGGATGACTTCTAGTTGACTTAGGAACCTATGCATTGTAAGCGATTATGAAGAGTCATGATTTATCTTAGAGTCAATAGAAGATGATTCCTAGTTCTGCGTAAAAAGCAACATTTAATCAATCAAGAGAGATGATACTCTACCCTTACTCTTGACTAAATGTGAATGACGATGTGAAGGATGATGTCGGTACCGTATCCAGATTAGAAAGGTAGATCACTTTATCAACTCAATTAGTTTTGAGGCTGTAGAGCATTGCTAGTGTCTTATATGATCATTAAATAAATTGGTTCCGTTAAAGGAGTTTAATTGGTCAGAATTTATTTATGTTAGTGAACAATTAGGCTTAATAGGTCACACACTAAGGTTGTTCTTGATTGCTTTTATTTAGCAAGTTTGGTCCAATAATTGTTATTGGGCTTTTTTAAGGCTATAGGTGTAATTGGGTTGGAGTTGGACTCCAAGCCCAATTATGTCATGTGCCTCATTTGGGCTTTTAGTGAGAAATTAGTTTCTCCACTAATAGGCCCAAATATGTTAGAAGGCTCAATAAGGTTTTGGGCCATGAGTCCTAGTAAGTCAAACAGTTGACTTAGACAAAATGAGTTTTGATGCAATTCAAAATTTGAATTTTAAATTTTTGAATTTTGAATTCGAATTCAAATTTAAATTAAGAGTTAGTATAAACTTGAATTGAATCTGTGTTTAAATCTAAATTTAAATTTAAGTTTAAAATTTAAATTCAAATTTTGAAATCAATAGGTTAAGCGGTTAAGGATAAGTTTGAATTATCCAAAGCTATACCCAATAGAGATTGGATAAGGCTTCTTCGAATAACTCTTTATTTGAATTAGGAATTCAAATACGGTTGTTGAAGCAATAACGAAGGGATAAGATGAAGATGTTAGGCGATTTGTTATGGGAAGTTTCTAGATCCCATGTTCAAATTCAAACTACAGGGATATGATCCACTCGACTTGAGTTTTGATTTCAAGCTCCTTAATGTCCCACACTTGAAGAAGTACATCGAATTTTTGAGAGACCATGTAATGTCCTTTTTGTACCTCAAAAAACTGAATCAAATCCTTTTTTATCTAAAAATATAAGGAGTAGCTATTGAGCTCACAAAGAAAATGACATTGGAATTTGTAACAATCCAGGCTAAATAAACGAAAACGATTCTCGATCCTTCTGTTGTCACACGAATTTATCCTTGTTTAATACATTCTGTGAACAAGAAAATGAATTGCTATAGAGGAATAGCACAAGGTAAGGCCTTCGGGAACGTGGACACATGTGGTGCATAAGTCTAAAACTCCTCAATTGGGTCCTAGACCAATTTTCAAGTGTATAACTCCAGTCTTACACCTAATAAATCAAGACAATAAACAATTCCTCATGATAATCAAGCATTGAAACATGCATTACATCCATGAATCCACTAATCTTGGCATCAAGCCATCATATTCATTACAACATTCTATCCAAAAGTAATACTTTAAAATGTATTCCTATATACATACCTTTTTCCACATCTCATAGTAAACAAGATTACAAAACAAGGCACATTAGCCCTTTTATTACATACATATTCTCATCAAATGACTCATATATCATGATTACATTTACAAAACAATAATTAATATACATAACCTCAAATGTCATTCTCTCTCTAGCATATTAAGATCTACTAGGTCCTTTTCCTCTTGGCTCACTGGTGACTCCTTCCTAAGGGCCTGGAAGATAATTCTCCACATGGGGTGAGATAACAATCTTAGTAAACTAAGGGTATTTGGAGACTCCTCCACCCTTAAGTTCACTTATATGATGCACATGACACATGTATTAAAACAAGCATAACATAACATATTTGACACAAACAAACACACACACACACACACACACACACACACACACATATAATAGCACTAGAGCCACTCCATTGTCCAACTTGCCAAATAGGAAGTGCTCGTATGACACTTTAGAGAAAAGTTCCTACGGGCTCCTCCTATTAGGTTTTAACCGCAAGAAATTACTTCACAAATCTAGTTCCAAGGGAAGGCCATACATATATATTCTCTTGGCCAAGGAACACCCCAAATCATGCATTAATACAAAGCATATTTTCTCATATAATGCATTATTCCTTATTATAATACACAATGCACATCAATTCACATAAATCATTATTCCAATGGAGTATGGTGAAACAACAAGAGAGATAAATCCCAATTTCCAAGATTTTACTTATTCAAGACTTCCTTTTTAAAATTCTTTTTTGTCCAACCAAATTTCAATTAATTCCAAAATCACCAACACAACCTATTCAAAGTGTGTGGGTTCCAATCAATGACATATATATACAATAAAATTCAACTATCACATTTGATATCATCAAAATCATGTGTTTATGAACTTACCCCAATTTCTTGAAATCACAAGAACACCCAGTCCTAGCTCAATGGTTGTTCTAATCCTCTTTCAACTCAACCAACAACACTTCTACGACATATTCATAAGATTTAAGCATTAATTTCTCCATTCATGGTTCAACTTCAAACCAAACTCAATTGGTGTGCTCAAAGGCTTACAATTCTTTCTTTGAAATTTGTCTAAGATTTCTTGAACATATTTCTTTTAGAAAATAAAAATTCATGTCGATGATTGAAACACCTCAATACCCAAAAAATAATGCATCATCCCCAAATTAGACATATCAAACTAATATATCATGGACTTATTAAATTTGTCAAACATGGCACTATCATTTTCAGTCAAAATAAGATCATCCACGTATAAGCAAACCACAAACAACTTTCCTCCATCACCTTTTTTTAATAAAAAATGTATGCTCATATGGACATTTTTCAAAATCTTCCTTTCAAAAATAAGCTTCAATAAGACTATACCACGCACGCAGAGCTTATTTTCTGTCGTATAATGCCTTTTTTAATCTATAAACTTTACTTTCACTGTTAGGTTTCACACACAAGGAGGTTTGGTCATCAAATACTTGTTCCCTAATGTTCACCATGCAAAAATGTTGATTTCACATCCAATTAGAAGATAGGCCAAGAATCTTGAATCGTCAAAGCAATCTCCAATCTAATTATATCATGTCGGGCAATTGGAACAAAAGCTTCTTTATAATCCACACCAAACACTTGCATATAGCCTTTAGCTACTAAGCATGCCTTGTACTTGTCAGCTTCACCATTCTGCTTCAATTTTGTCTTACACACCATTCTGCTTCAAAAGCTTCAATTTTGACAATAACTTTGAATTGCCAAAGCAATCTCCAATCTAATTGTATCATGTCGGGCAATTGGTGCAAAATCTTCTTTATAATCCACACCAAACATTTATGTATAGCCTTTAGCTACTAAGCATGCCCTTTACTTGTCAGCTTCACCATTCTGCTTCAATTTCATCTTACACATCCATTTGACATCAATTGTCTTTTTTCCTCGTGTAAGATCGCTCATGTATTACTTCTTTAAACTGCTACAATTTCTTCATCCATTTCCTTTCTTCATTTTTCTTCTTTAATAGCCACTTCAAAAGTGGCAGGATCACAATATCAAAACAATGCAAAATGTGTAAATGGGTCTTTAGATTGGTCAATATCAGTTACCTCATAATCAGCCATCCAATAAGGTCTCATTCTAACACGTTGAGGCCGCTCATCTTCTTGTATAATAGTTGGAATTTGTTGTTGTTGATTCTCTTTGGGCTACTACTTTTCTATTGGAAACATTTAAGTGTGTGTAGTGATGAAGTCCCATATTGGCTAGGGATAGACCAAGTGTGATGGCCATATAATCGCAAAAGACCTATAGACATACAGTTTAAGGTTTTAGATTGAGATATGGTGTTTAATCCATTTATTATGGTTTGTCATTTGGCACATTGGAAGTATTCCTTGCAAAGAATTTTGAACTCCTCATACTATTCCCAACAATTTATTTATTTATTTTTATAATTATATATACTTCTATACCTTTCAAAAATTTGATAATGGGTTAGACCAGAATTGGACCATAAAAATTGATAAAAAAAAATGGATAAAAAAGGAATTGGACCGCAGAAATTGTTAAAAACAAAATTTTATAATTGCTTAATATAAAATAAGAGAAATGTTATACTTACAAGCTTTTTGCGCTTATAATTAAATCTTAATCGGTAATTTTTGTTAATCTGACGATTATAACTTATTAAAATTAATAATTAATTAATAAGTGTTTATTATATTGGAGATTATACAAGTTCTCCTATGTACCTATTTGGAATCTCTTATTTTTAACTTATCTTTACCTTATAAGCAGAAGATTAACCAAGCATAATTTTATAAAAACTCTTATCATAAAAAGAACTTTTTTATAATAAAGAAAAAAGGAAAAAGTTAAAAACTCCCGGGAGGAGCTTTTTCTAAGATATATGTCAATCTTTTAGAGTTCTTATATATTTTTTAATTTTACATTTATTATATATAAACTTGTATTTATAAATTTTATTATTTATTCTAATAATGAATCATTTCATTTCGTTCCCTTCAAAATTATAAAAGTAACTTTATATAATTATTAAACAGTTTTTAACTTTATTTTTTACAATTTTTTTAATATTAACTTTAAAATAACTTTTAATTATAAATTATTTCTTTTTTGGCAAACGTACTCAAAATGACAAATTCCATCCACTCTTTTTTGTTAATGTATAAAAGAATGGCATGTTGTCATGAAGACGTGCTAGATGGCGTCGCATTTATCCGAGTACGAGTGGGGTTGGTCGATTGGTCAATTTTCTGGATGCCAGTGAATAAAGAATGTGAGGTGTTTAATATTTTTTTTAAAAATAAGGGTTTAGTAAGTGTACTGGACATAAAAATCGATCTAGTGCATTATGTTCTCTCGCGAGAATATAATTATAGCAAGATTATAACTATGTTTTCCTGGGAGAACATCATAGTAATATTTTTACACTATGTTCTCGCGAGAGAACATAGTTAAAATTCATTCACTGGATAGTCTAGTGATTGAATTTTTAATTTTTCGTTTAAATAAATATATAAAAGCTCATACATAAACGTTAGAGTTTTATAATTCTCATGTTGAATGAGAATTCAAATCTTATGTTTTAGAGATAATAAGCATGTGAGATGCATGTGTTAGAAAAAATTATATGTGGGACCCATATCAACACAAAAATCGAAGGGTGTGTAGGAAAAATTGAATTCTCATGTTAAATGAGAATTATAAAACTCTAAACGATATGCTTTATTATCTTACTTAATTTAGCATAAAACTAAGTTTAGCATTACTTATGTATGAAAAAAATTATATATATAACGTCACCCGGCCCTATCCAATTTTAATCTTTAATTTAACACATTAAATCATGATTTAAAAATCTCATCACTTTAATTTTCGATCCAATTTTTAAAACATCGATGGAAAATTTTCGTGTGTGAGCTCAAAGTATATTATTATTATATATCATGTCTGATATTAAACTTGAATTTTGAACTCGCTTTAATTAATAATCTTTGGAAAAAAAGGAATTAACCAAATTATATTAATTTTGAAATTTATTTTTTCCTTTAAAACTTTTATCTTTTATTTCTTTTTATATTTGTATTTATATAAATAATAAAGGTTTCTAATTCCTACTAAAAAAAAGGTTTCTAATAATTTTTATGATAATATTAATTAGATACAGAACTTATGAAAACTATATTATCAAATAATTTATTTTTAAATTAAAATTTTTATATAGTTACAAACAACTTTTAAATTTATTACTTAAGCTTTTATTTTCAACCTTAGGTTAAAAGTAGGGGTTAATGCTAAAAGCCCATTACTTTTAGTCTCCGGATAGGTTAACGGCTTAACGCTAAAAGTATATTCACATCGTTCATCGTATTTTATGGCATAACGCAATTCTTCTATAATTTTTTTTTTTTTTTAATCTCGTTCAATTTTGCTTGATACTTGGAATCAAATATTTTCGGAACATATTTGATATATAATTGAAATAATTTGTCTGAATAGTTAAAAAATAAATCTGTATGACTTGGATATCCCTTTTTCTTTTTTCTTTTTTCTCTTAGATACCTGCACTCGTTTTATTTTTTTTTGGTAAGCACCTCCATTCATATTTAGTTGTACTTAATTGGTAAGATTTTTGTTTTAATTATTTAAATTAATATTTTCTCATTATCAGTTAGGCTGGTTAACATATTTCAAAGGGAAAAGTTTAACAACCCCCATGTGTGGTATTATTTCGAATCATTTTACATTATTATATTTTTTTTTAACCACTTAGTTCCATGTGATTTTTTTCATCCATACTCCTCCTTAACATTATTAGAAAATTAATTCAGTATACATATTCTACTCTTCTTAGAAGAAGAAAATAAAGTGAAAAATAAATAATAATAATAATAATAATAATAATAATAATAATAAGACCAAATGTTATGAAAAATTAGAACACTTAATAAAAGACTAAAAGAAAAAAATAGTATATGGTCTATTTATAAAAAAATAGAACAAAAAAATCAAAGTTACAAATTTCCAACATATTTGCTTTTATTTTTTCTATTTTTTTTTGTCCTTGGTCTATTTATTCTTTTTATTTAGATATATTTAATTATTCTTATATCTCTATTTTATTCTCTCTCTTTTTTAATTTTTTTACGAAAATCTTTAGTAGATGGGGTGGCATAAGACTAAAACAAAAAATTGATAAGAAAATCATAATAAATTTGACCAAACAATAAAAAAAATATAGAAAAAAGACCAAATATATCCAAATAAAAAAGAATAAAATAGACCCAAAAAAAAAACTAAATATATTGAAAAACTCATAACTGTAATATTTTTATTCTATTTTTTGTTATTTTTTTTTTCTAAATTTTCATAACATTTCATCTTATTTTTCTTTTCTTTTTTATCACTTTATTTTTTCTTCTAAGAAGGATAGAATAAGTATATTTATTTAATTTTCTAACAATGTTAACGAGGGGTGGGGATGAAAAAGAAATCACAGGAGATTAAGTGATTAAAAAAAAAGTACAGGGATGTAAGTGATTTAAAACAATACCAGACTATCAAAAAAAAAAAAAAATACCACAAGGGGGTTTTTGAATTTTTTTTCCTATTTTAAATAATTGGTGATATGTTAAATAATTAATATAAATAAATTTATTTGGTTTTTTTATATATACTAATGAGATAGAGGTTTGAATTCATAATCTGATGCAAACTATCCAAGAATATCCCACCACTTACCCATGACTTAATTTAATTGGTCCTTAATATATTTCAAACATGAAATTTAATATGTGGAGTTAACTCTTAAATCAAATAAACTCAATTTAAATCAAATCAAATAAACTCAATTTAAATCAAATCAAATCAACTCAATTTAAATCAAATCAAATCAATTTTTAAATTTTCATGATTTTAACCACAGCTTATTAGTTTAATTTGGAAATTTTTAAATCAAAATAACTGAACTCGCTTCAAATTAAATCAACTTTTTTAATGATTTTAAACGCAACTTATGGGCTTGTTTTGCTGATAGTGTTTCGTTTAATAGGTTACAATTTAAGCCCAATGCATGACCTATATATTTTGAGTGGCCTCGTTCTTTTTCAATAACATAGATATCAAAAGCCTAAAAGAAGGAAGAAAAACGATCCACATACCCATCATTAAAAGTGGAACTCTCAAACGGCCTAGGCCATCATCATCACACTTTGTTATGTCAGCAGCAGAAAAAGCAATAAATATATATATATATATATATATATATATATATATATATTAAGTGACTCTCATGTAGCAGGATAGTCATTGACTCCACCCTTAAAGACAAAAAAATATATGAGGTGCACATGTAAAAAAAAAAAGCATTAAACAAAAATTGAAAAGTCAACTGGAGAAAATTATTTTCTCATGCTATAGGAGAGTCACTTAACCCAATATATATGAGATTAATGTTTTTCATGTTGTAATAAATAATTTAATATCCTACACACACATAAAATTCTATAGGGCCTATATTTTCTTTTTCTTTTTCTTCTCCTCAAATTTCTTCTTTTAAGCAACAATTGGTGGCTCTTCTTCTTCTTCACCTTTCTGAATAGGTTTCTCAACATTAGAAGGAATTACCACTTCTTTTTCTGGCTTCTTAACCTCCTTAACCTTCTCATAAGCTCCCACATTTATGTTTGGCTTTTCTGGAGCTGCTACCACTTTACCACTTCGAGTTGTGATAGCCATATAATCTTCCTTTAGTAACTGTATTACTAGGGAAGGTACCTGGAGTTCTATCAGCAATTTTTTTAGCCAGTTGACCAACTTGATTCTCCAAATTTCTGATACAGGCATTTGTGTTCTTCGTATTAGCTCTAGTTTCCTCCATGAAAGCACTAGAATGTTGAGCCATTTGTCCTACTAGCTTCTCCAAGTTAGAAGGTTCCTTAGACTGGATTGGTGGGGGTTGCAAATAGTTGTTAGACTTGAAATCAAGACCAGTTCCCTGCACCCTTCTCTGAAAGTTATTACTTCCAAAAGGAAAATTCTGATTCCTTGGAATATTTTGTGGCAGAGGTCTTTGATCATACCAAACATCATTCACATGCACTTGTTGAGGAGGATCAGAAGACAACAAAGAAAGACATTCATTAGATTCATGGTTGTCCTTACAATTTCAGAAACAACTGAAGCGGCTTGAGCTTGAACACTAGAAAGCTGCATATTATCTAACCTTGAAGTCAAATTTGCCATCTGCTGAGATAATAATTTATTTTCAGCTAACACCACATCATTGCCATCCAGCTGAAGGATACCTCACTTAGGCTTGGCTGACAAACCTCCATTTTCATTAGCAGCCATTCTTTCAATAAGCTCAAGAGTCTCATTTGCTCTCAAGGATTTAATACTGCCACCTGCTGCACCATTCAACACCATCCGAATTTCAGGTTTACAACCATTGGAGAAGATTCACACCTGATTACCAGTAGTCAAGCTATAATGAGGACACCTCCTCATTAAATCCTTAAATCAGTTCCATGCTGCACACATAGTTTCACCCTCAGCTTGAGTGAAATTGGTGATATCATTCACCATCTGATTGTATCTCTCCATTGAGAAGAACTCAACAAAGAACTTTGGAGACAAATCATCCCATGTAGGAATGCTTCTTGCAGGCTGCCTTTCCAACCAATTAAGAGCCTTTCCCTTAACAGCAAAAGGGAACAACCTCAACCAGATTGCATCATTGGACACCTGAGGATGTTTCGTCGAGTCACATATCATCAGGAATCTGTCTATGAACCTGTGAGGGTCTTCATTTTCCTCTCCACCAAACTAAGCTCTCTCCACCAATTGAATATTGGAAGACTTGAGCTCCCAATTGTTGTTGGCAACATCAGGCTGAACAATACTCGAGTTGGGCCTGTTGAACGATGGAGTCAAAATCGTATCTATGAGTGGATTATCTGCATCATTATTTCCTGCCATGGTTTGTGTTTCTTCAGACAGAGTCTCCAACTCGTTGAATGCAAGCTTCTTCCGAGCAAATTTTCTGTTTCTCTTTTTAGTCTTTGTAATTTCCAAATCAAGTGATAATTCTGCAATTTCACCTCGCATACAACTCAGAAAAAAGATTAGTAGCATTGTTCAAATATCACACAAAAATAAAAATAATCACAAAATCCAATCATAAAGATCAAGATTATTATATGATATAAGAAACACTAATACCCGGCAACGGCACCAAAAACTTGATGCTCATCGGCAAGTGTACCAATCGCACAAGTAATACAGTGATAAGAAAAATATCGCACAAATCGCTGATCAAGATTTAGGGTAAGACTTCTTATGTGCATGGTATATTTTTTTGGAATTATATCTCTCTATACTATGGTTTTTGGATATATTACTGAACTGGATTCTGTTAAAGTGAAATTGCCACATGCATATGTATATGGGGTATTCCACACAAGACGGTAATCCCTGAGTATGTAAGGCCACATACAAGATGGTAAATATGTGTGTGAGGTACTGAGAGAATGCTTGTACTATAAGTCATAGACGTGCGTAAAGCCTATATTTTGTTCTTTGGACAGTAGGATGCATACACACATGTCATGGACATATGTCACATTCCACAGTTGTTTTATATACCGCACTGTACATTTTCTCTATATATTGTCGTTACTATTTTTGTACTTATATTATACTTGCAAGTGAGTTTTGGGTAGAGAAATCTTTGAGGACCGCTTGCCTTACTGAAATTTATCAAAATCTCACCAAAAAGGGGAGTACATAATCTCACCCCTTTTTATTATGAACTCCGGGGAGTACATAATTATAAGGGATTGATGGATATTAAAGTTGATTTTTTTTTCTCTCTCTCTCCAGAAAATTTTCATAAACTTGTTGGCTGATGTGGAGAGAGAAAAAAGCCTTAATATCATAACTATGTACTCCCGGGAGTACAAAGTTATAAAGGGTGGTTGGAGATAAACTTATTTCAAGTGGCTGGAGGAATGCTTTTCCCATATATATATATATATATATATATATATATATATATATATATATATATATATATATATATATATAAGGATTAATATTTCTTATGTTATAGGAGATGAAATTATCTCCTACACATATATAAAAGTGTGTGAGGCCTATATAAGGCTATGTGAAGAAAAGAGAAAAAAGAAAAGAAAATATGAGACACGTACACTTTTATGTGTGTGTAGGAGATAATTGTAACAGCCCGTCGTACACCGGTATTGTTAACATTAATTATGATATTAAGCGCAGTTACAATCACAGCAATTCATTTATAAAAATGCAAATAAACTTTTTCCGGTTATTACGCGAACAATTAAAACATAAAAAACGTAATAATTAAAAGTTGTGATCGTAAATGTAACACTAGCGGAAGACTTACTTAAATTATTTATACACTTTATTTTACTACATATAAGACACTAAGGGGTTCCCATAAACCCACATAGCCAATTCCTCACTTTTACGTTTTTACCAAACTTAACAAGATTCACTAATTAATTTTCTACGAACACAAAAAAAATGCAAACCTAGACTTCAGGTTATTCTTTTTCCTTATTCAATTACCTTTCTAACAAGCTATCACACTCTCGATTCCGAGCTCGTTAGCTCCGGATATCGCCGTTTGAAGTTGGACAAACAACATTGCCCACCAACTCCAAAACAGCTCAAAACCTCCAATACTCACTGAATATTCTACACCTAACTACAAAACCAATGCTTCTCAAACTTTTACACCATAAACTAGACACCTCAATCTTCGATTTGATATATCGTATGCTTAATTTGACCAAGTAACGAAGCGGAAATTAATTTCCCAAAATAGACCCAAATCTGACCACATGTACAGGCCAGAACAGGGCAGTGTGTGCATCGGCCACCACAGGGCTACGCACATCACCAAAGGTTCTAAGATTTTGACATAACATAGGGGACATCCTAAGCTTCAAAATGGCGTAAGGAACGTCCCAATCGAACCACTGTGGAGAGAGATATGCTCTCCCGAAGTTCACCCAAAAACTGCCAATTCTACAGAAAATTCGCCGGAGTTTCCTTTATATTTACTAAAATCCCCAATTTTGCATAAGCTGTTTAACACTACAATGATACCTGAAATCCAGCAATATTCCAATGGGTGGCACACACAAGGACCAACAACGCCTTGGGGCTCTTACAACCCAATCTAGTTTATACTTAATACATACACAGTTCACTTTAAATCCTTAACTCATTTCAATCACAAAAGTCCACTTACATGCAATTTCTCAACATAACATAAACCATAAATCTAATATCATTATGCCACTATACTTCTCAGTTACATATCACATATTACAATTCATGCCTTTCACTTACATCTTTCAACATAAACTTAGAATGATAAATATGATACACTTAAGCAAAATATACATGATCTTCCTATGGGCCTCTTGCCCGCCACTCCTGTGCCATTGCAACCTCATGAAATAAATGCCCCGAGACGGGGTGAGATATACAAATATATCTCAGTAACCCAGAGGTTCTGGAGAAAACTCCGCCCAATGGTTCACTTCGATGTATATAAATAACATAAAACAACATCACTGTTATAAAACGGGATAAAGTAAGGGATTTAGAGAAAGGGGGTATTATCAGAAACAACTACGACATGCGGGAATGGTAGCTACCAATACCATGCCATGTCCTCGGCTATACGCCTATGGGTACTACCCCTGGCGTGTTCAAAGAACAACCCACCAAGGTACCCCTTCCAACCATATACACCCGAGACTACCTAGTGTGCTCATATCCGGATAACACACCACGACCCTGGGTCAACTGGAACTCCCTCTCGGAGACCTATCCAGTGGCGGTCCGGAAACTTGCCCGAAGGCTAAAAGATATATACTGGCCAGATATCTGGTACATAAGTACCCACTGTGATAATGCATGCATGCTCATGTTATTCTACACTACTCATACACATTTCCTACCATCACCCTCAACGGGTATGGTGGAACACACAAAGGGAACAAGCCCCAGTACCAAGAGGTTACCTTATACTTTTCCACCAAGCTCCGCAGCAGCTTAACTCACAGCTTGGTACACAAGGAATGCCTACATAGAGGACATATTCAATCACTTAAAAATTCAAACAACACATGAAATTTTACAATTATACATTTTTTAACTCATTCACTTACCTCAATCCACTTGGTCCAGGACCAAGGGCAGTCCACTGTTTCACTGTTCCGGGTTTAAATCTACGTACGACAACATACACAATCATGTACCATCGTCAGTACACGTCAATTTTTTTCACTTTTATTTTTCTAAAATTTCTTTCTCGTTTTATTACAGTTCCTTAGGTTGCCAAGAGACTAATTCAATTGTCGTTTTTCCGTTTTACGTCTTTTAAGCATCGCTTTGCTAAATAATTCCCTCTAGGTTCTTTTATGTCCATAAATACAACTTATTATTTTCCATGGATTCTACCACTTTCCAACCACCACACAACCCATTTAAACTTAACGTATGTAAAGGACATAAATCCACGCTTAAACAGCATGAATTACAATTCCTAGACCACTATGTATCTTGGCCGAATTGTACCATCATAGAGTCCATGTAACTTATCAAACTTTCACTCATATTTATCATATCAACGATCATCAATTCAAAAAAAATCAATCCTTCACCTAGACATTTTGTCAAACACATAATTTGCATCACTTTACTATGCCATGGCCGAAATCTCCCTTGTATGTGCAAGGATCCCATATTTTTCTTTTCAAAAATATCATGCATAGATTATCTTTCAACAACCAGATAGCCAACAACTAATCATAAACACCATCAAATAATCATGACCGAGCATGTCCACAATCAGCCCCACACATCAAAGAAACAAGAATTATATCTTAGAATTTAGCAAACCAAGATACGGTTTATTAACTTAGCTAACTTCTCTAACAACCAAGGAAACACAACCTGAAATCTGAGTTTCCAGCCTCAAGGTCGCTCTCTTCATGATGGGAAAATTCATCATACACAACCCCAAAGGATGAACCAAATAGGTGTTTTTGGTCACAAGACCACTAGGAATCTATTTTGTGTAATAACCTAGACCTAAAATTGGCTAAATGATGAAGTTCCCACCTTATCCTTTACCACATACCCACACGACATGCATATGGAAAAAGAAGGAAGAAGAAGATGTAGGAAAAAGGAGCTAAAGGAAGAGAACCGACTTCACCGACTTCACACATAAGAAAATGACTAAGTTCCTTTAATTTCACTTTATTGACTTTATTTGGTTTAAACCAATATCATTAACTGCACATGGAGAAAATAAAAGAGAGCGGAGCGTACATTAGAAGACAAGGGAACCAACCGACTAAGAATATGAAATTTGTCAAGTTTTCTTTAAAATTTCATCTATATTGACTTTTGTTTGTTTTCTTTCTTAGTTATCTTGCTTCCTATTGGTTAGCCTTGTGAATACTCCCTTCTTCCTTCCTACATACGCTGATGAGAGGTTCAAAGACAATAGAATAATCAGATTTTGTGTTTACTAATATTCATATAACATAATAACTAGTTAACTTTTAAAAGACTAAGTTATCTTTAATTCTATTGGTTGATTTTCAATAAACTTTGTCATGTGTTTAACAATAAATCTAATCATAATTAAACTAATCTAAAACCATTTTAAGCCCACTAAATTCTCTAAAGAATTTTATCATCATATGCAATCCAAGTTTAGACCTAATATTACTTATTTGCGAAATGGTCCCTAAACTATCACCTAATTGCACTTTTACCCCTATACTTTACTAATATTACTATAAGGGTCCTAATTGACATGCTTGGCATGAATTGTATCCTTGTCCATCTTATCATCTCAATTTTATCTTCCTAGGGTTGGGTGTTGGCTGATTACCGTTTTGCCCTTTCTTTGTATTTTGGCCTAATCTTCAGGATTTTCACTAATCCTTCACTTAATTACTCATTTAATATTTTAATACTTAATTTATAATTGCGAGGTGTTATAATAATTTTATCTCCTATGAACACATAAAAGTGTGTGGGGCCATGTTGGCCCATTGAAGAGAAGATAGAGAAAATAAAATGGACCCCACGCACTTTTATGTGTGTGTAGGAAATAAGATTATCTTCTACGAGATAAGAAACGTTATACATATATATATATATATATATATATATATGAGATAAGATTAAAGGTGGAAATATAGGTAAAATCCGGCAGGTCAACCCGCTAACCTGCCAAAATAGGGCGGGTTGGGTTATATTTCGCAACCCCCCAACCCGCCGCAACTCGCCTCGCTTAGTTGTGGGTCAAAATGGGTTGGTGGCAGGTTGGGATGGGTTGGCCCGCAGGTCATTTTTTTATTTTTTATTGTTAGGTGGTATTTTATTTGTCACTAAGATTTAGTGATACTGAGGTGAGTAGTTCGTGAAAAGGAATCATACAAGAGAAGATTCTGCACGAGATCTGCGCACCAAGAGGTAATTGTAAACAATGATGATCGTATACATATAAACAACAATGATCTAAACGCTTTCGCATGATGCAATTGCTCCTAAATGATAATTATTATGATTGTTGAAATCTAGATTAATAGTTAAATCAGTTATTTGGGTGATTTAAATCTAGAAAGATAATTAAGAAAATTTCCTAAGGGAATAGTTTATTTTGCGAGCGATTTGTGGGTCTTCTAAAACGGTTATGTGTTAAACACACGCTGCATACCACGATTATGTATCGTGATTGTGTGAAGTACACTCTGCATATCATGACCAGATTTTAGGACCTTAATGATTTCAAAATTCAGATAAGCTAAGTGATACACGTTCATCGGCGCTATTGCTCACATAGTTTTTGAAATCAAACATATGTTACTCTCATTTAAACAATTCTTGAAAATTGGAAAAATTGCTTATGTTGAATGTGAGGAGATATAAATTAAGAAATTAATTTAACCTCCATGTGTATTGTGGGCCTATCAACAAAATAATCATATGAGGCCCCAACGGATAAACGTGATTGATTTTATTGGGCATTAATAATTTCAAAATTTTAATAAAGTATTGTAAGGCCTCGTCGGGAATACTAAGTTATCAAAGATAATTTTGAAATCAAAAAATTAATTTGACAAAGCTTATGAAAATTCTCAAATTAAAGTGTTGAATGGGTGAAGGTTTTAAAAATTAATTAATTAATTATAAAACCTGCGGGCTCCATTTGTGGGTTTATTAGTGAAACGGTTATCGCTGAAGTCCCATCGGATAAGGATAATCAGATTTCACTAGATTAAGTATTAATAATTTCAAAATTTTAGTAAAGTATTGTATGGCCCGTCATCGGCAATCCTTGGACACTAAGGATAATCTTGAAATTAATCAATGGTTAATTACATTCAACTTTGGTAAAATTATTAACCCTCCCATCGAAGCTCTGGCAATGGCACTGAAGACCCAAATAACAATTTTGATTTTTACAAGTGACTTGCCCATCGTAAGCCTTGTTAAGAAAACTGAAGAATTGTTAACAATAAACATGAGTAGTTATTAGAATCTACTTGCACTTCATTTTTTTTATTGCATTATTTGTATGTAATTCAGTGTCTTGTATGTTTTTCAGAAAATATCTTAGAAATGATTTTGAGTCAAAAACTTCTAGATAGTACCAACTATGAATAAGTGCAAAGTAAATCTTGATATTGTTCTAAAACATGAAAGCTAAAATTTGTCCTGACAATACGAGGGCCATAGCAACCTGCAGATGATGCGCCTACGGAAACAAAGATGCAATACTCAGATTGGAAAATGACAAATATGGTAGTTCGCTATTATGTTCTTGTCAGTCTTTCCAAAAACTTGTATAAGCAAGTGTACATGGTTAAGAGTGGAGTGGAGATGCTTCAGACTCTTAATGACATATTTGCTGCATCTAGCAGATCTGCTAGACAGAATGCAGTTAGCGCAAGTTTTTCTAAAAGTCTTGTTAAATCCAAGGGAAAATCCAATGGTGGTAACAAGAACAAAATAACTTGGTTATCAGTTGTCAAACCAGTTGCTATGAAGAAGCCGCAAGGCAAGTGCAGATTGAAGGGACACTGAAAGAAAAATTGTCCAGAGTTCATGAAAAGAACCAGACATGGGTATATTAAGGCCTGATCAGTGAATGAATCATTGATTCAAGAACCATTGATTATGTTTGTTACTCTTTGCAGTAGTTCAAACATGGAATGCTTGTCAGCAGTGGACAAAGATATTTTAGGCTTGAAAATAGGAACTTGTGTCTGCATTTGCAGTAGGACAATTTATTTAAAAAACTATGGCTTTGGTGACTGTTTATTTGTTTCGGACTTCAAGAGAAATTCAATTATTCCTAGTTGTTTTGGTTAAAACATGGTTTGACAATGCAATCGATTCATCAGTTACATTTCGAAGTTCATTTTCGTCTTGTTTGTTCTGGTACATTGTTTAAATAGTCTTTATTACCTATGTTTTATACCCCCTTAAATTTATTATATTGAATGGAAAGGATGATGAACAAGGACATTCACCAAAGAAATAAAAGTTTCAAATGAAACATATTTTTGACTTTTATGATTGAGTCAGATTACCTCAAATAGGAAACATGATTTAGTCAAAAGAGGGACTGAAAGTTCAAGAATCTTTTAACTAAAAGTTATATGTTGGTCCTATTTCGAAGGTAAAATGGAGAAGTAATCCTACAAGATCAAAAGGATTTGTGCAACTATTCAATTTGAACTGATACATACTAATTTATGTGGGCCAATTAGTGTTCAAGCCAGAAGAGGTGATGAGTACTTCATTATATGAATGTTTACTTTGGATTTGGATAAATGAATCTAATGCGCTATAAGTCGAAAGCTTTTGGAAATTTTCAAGAGGTTTAAGTCTGAGGCAGAAAAGCATCTAGGTGTTCAAATCAAAATACTTTGGTCTAACTAAAGTCTTAGCTACCTGTCTGCAAAGTTCAGGTCTTACTTGATTTAAGAGGGGATAACTTTCATAACTGTCAACTCTAGGAACGCGTTAATTGAATGAAGTTGCAGTATGCAATAATCAAACATTTCTAGACTTGGTGAAGATCATGTTCAGTTATTCATCTTTGTCAATGTTTTTCAAGGGAAATGGCTAGGAGAAGGAAATGTACCTTCTTAACTTGGTTCCGTCAAAGTTTGTTGTAAAGACACCTAAAGAATTATGGAAATGGCGCAAGCCCAGATCAAACCATATTGGGATTTACGGTGCTACGACACACGTCCTACAACAACAGTCAAATAAGATGGAATCTTGTACGGAAGAGTGCATATCTTTTGGTTACCCTAAGAGAACCAGGGATGAGATCTTATTTAGTCCTAAGGATAAGATAATCTAAGTGAACATTCACGTGATTTTCTTAAAGGAGGACTAGAAGAAAAATTATAAGCTAATAAGTAGGGTTATTCTTGATGAGACTTATCTCAGATCAAGAATTTCCAGAATCTATAGAAGCTTCATCCATTGTTCCCTTGATTGTTCAAAGAGGGGAAAGATATATCTCTAGGTGAACAAACAAGGGAACCATAATTGGAAATTTAACATGATAATATATAAGTGAAACTAGTAGAAATATTAGTATCACATATGGAAGAACAATATTAATAACAAGTGGATACTCAAGAAATTGAAGATCCACCATTTGACCCAATCTTGGATCTACCTGTAAATACACAAGGTCTAGTACGGTGCATTCGTAGTGAGAGAGAACCTTGTTAACTCTCAAGTTGTTTCTTGTTGAGTGACATTGATCCCACTAGTTACGATAATGCACTAGAAGATGGTGTTGATCAAGTGTGCTCAAGCTATAAAACATGAGATGAAATACTTGTATTTCAACTTTGTTAGGTACCTAGTAAAGGCATCAAGAAGGATAAGACCCACTAGATGTATATGGACCTAAAAAGCAAAAAGAGGATGGACAGGAAGGTGAAAATCTTTAAAGCTAGCTTGGAGGTATTTTTTGCCAAAAGCCATGCTTGAGTTATCCAGATTCTCTTAGTTGCTGCTATGAGTCTCAATTATGAGGTTTTATTTTGGGATTTGGTGTCAGGATATCTACATACAACAACCAAAAAGAGTTTATAGCAAATGGGCAGGTACGCACAGTATGCAAGTTATGAAAGTCTAATTCATGGACTTAAGCAAGCATCCAGGTCTTGGAACATTAGTTTTTGACCAGGTTATCAAAATTTTAATTTTGAAAAAAACTTGATGATTGATGTGTATTTGTATGTAAAGGATCCAATGGAAGACAAAAGTTTTTCTGGTAATTTATGTAGATAATATGCTCCTTATTGGAAACAATGCGGAGGTAATATCAAGCATAAAGAGTTGGCTAAGTTAGTGTTTTGGTATGAAATTACTGGGGAAGCCAATTATATTCTTGGTAAAAAACTCTTATGAGACCGGAAGAATAAGTTGTTGGCATCACCTTAGACTACTTACATTGATAAAACTCTTGCCAAAATTCAACATGAGAATTCTAAGAGAAGAATTATAACTCTCAAATGTAGAACTCATCTTCCTTCGGCGTAACCAAATATTCATGAGAAGGAAGAATGCATGAGTTGGATAACTTATGCTTTGGCAAAAGGTATTCTCATGCATACAATATTGAGCCTTATATCAGATATCTGCCACGCAGTGGGAGTAGTGAGATGGTACTATTCTGGACCTAGAGGAACACTAGATTATTGTTAAGCATGTACTCAAGTATCTTTGGAGAACGAGAGATTATATGCTGGTATATTTTAGTGGGAGTCTTGAAAAGCTGAGCTTTCACAAATTCAGTTATTTCAAGTGGATATTGACTCAAGAAATCAACCTCGAGCTATGAGTTTTTCACTAAACTCAGATAGCATTAGAGGTGGATCTTGCATACTGTAACAGCCCGTTACGTACCGGTATTGTTAACATTAATTATGATATTAAGCGCAGTTACAATCACAGCAGTTCATTTATAAAAATGAGAATAAACTTTTTCCGATTATTACGCGAACAGTAAAAGTATAAAAAGCGTAATAATAAAAAGCTGTGACCGTAACTGAAACACTAGCGGAAGACTTTCTTAACTATTTATACACTTTATTTTATTACCTACAAGATACTAAGGGGTTCCCATAAACCCACTTAGCCAATTCCTCACTTTTACGTTTTTACCACTTAACTGGACTTGCTAATTGTTTTTCTACGAACACAAAATAAAAATCCGAACTTAAAATCCAGGTTATCTTTTTTCCTTATTCAATTACCTTTCTAACAAGCTACCACACACTCGATCCCGAGCTCGTGGGCTCCGGTTATCACCGTTTGAAGTTGGACAAACAACATTGCCTACCAACTCCGAAACAGTCTAAAAACGTCCAAACTTCACGGAATAAACTGCACCTAACCACAAGGACACTGCCTCTCAAAATTTTACACCATAAACTAGACACCTCAAACTTCGATTTGATATATCGTACGCTTAATTTGACCAAGTAACGAAGCGGGAATTAATTTCCCAACACAGACCCGAATCTGCCCACTGGTGCTGGCCAGAAACAGGGCAGTGCGTGACAACAGCCCCCATGGGCCGCGCGCACCACCAATGAACCTAGGCTTTTGACACAACGTAGGGGACATCTTAAGCTTCAAAATGGCGTATGGCACGTCCCAATCGGACCACTATGGAGAGAGATACGCTCCTCCAAAGTTCACCCAAAAACTGCCAATTCTACAGAAAATTCGCTAGAGTTTCCTTTGTATTTCCAAGAATCCCCAAATTTTCATAACCTGTTTAACACTACTATTACACCTGAAATCCAGCAAAATCCAATGGGTGGCACACACAAGGACCAACAACGCCTTGGGGCACTTACAACCCAATCCAAATTATACGTAAAACATAAGCAGTTCACTTTCAAATCTTTTATAGTTTCAATCACCAACTTCAATTTCATGCATATATCATCATACAGATAATCATAAACCTAAAGTAGGCCTAAAGCCCTTCCATCATAATAAGCATACATCCATGGTATATTTATAATACTGAATTACAATTACACTTACACTTTAACTTCAATTTACAATAATCCACATATTACAACTTTACTTAACAAATGAATTCATAACTAAAATGACATGATCATGGATAATTAATGACAACACTTCATGATCTTCCTAAGGGCCTCTTGCCCGCCACTCCTGTGCCACTGCTACCTCCTGAAATAAATGCCCCGAGACGGGGTGAGATATACGAATATATCTCAGTAACCAAGAGGTTCTGGAGAAAACTCCACCCAATGGTTCACTTCGATGTATACAAATAGCATAAAAACAACACCACTGTTATAAAACGGGATAAAGCAAGGGATTTAGAGAAAGGGGGATATATATCAGAACAACTACGACATGCGGGATGGTAGCTACCAATACCACGCCATGTCCTCGGCTATACGCCTATGGGTACTACCCCTGGCGTGTTCAGAGAACAACCCACCAAGGTACCCCTTCCAACCATATACACCCGAGACTACCTAGTGTGCTCCTATCCGGATAACACACCACGACCCTGGGTCAACTGGAACTCCCTCTCGGAGACCTATCCAGTGGTAGTCCGGAAACACTTGCCCGAAGGCTAAAAATATCTACTGGCCAGAGATTTGGTACATAAGTACCCACTGTGATAATGCACATGCATGCTCATGCTGTTCTACACTACTCATACACACTTCCTACCATTGCCATCAACTAGCAAGGTGGAACACAAAAGGGGAACAAGCCCCAGTACCAAGAGGTTACCTTTCTATTTATCCGTCCACTGAGCTCCGCAGAAACTTCACTCATAGCTTGATACACAGGGAACGCCTCAATCCACTTGATCCAGGACCAAGGGCAATCCACTGTTTCACTGTTCCAAGTTTACATCCACGTACGGCAACCTGTACAACCATGCACAGCCGTCAGTTTCAGTCAAAATACGTCAAAACACGAAAACGTCAGATTTCCTCTCCCCTCCACTAAGGGTTCGGCCTACATAGTGTTATTTTGGGTTTTATTTTTCTAAATTTTCTTTCTCATTTTATTTCACTTACTTAGGTTACCCAAAGGCTAGTTCAATCGCCGTTTTACGGTTTTACGACTTTTTCGCAACGTTTTGCGAATTATTACACTTTAGGCACATTTTGCCACTTTCAACACTTATCATTTTTACATTGATTCTTCCACATGTCAATCACCACACAACCCATCTAATAACTTTTCCATCACACAACACAACACCAAAGTGTTCTAACACATCCATTTGCTCAATTGTACATAAATGGCCTAATCTTGGTTAGCCCAAACCAAGGATTTCCACTCAATTCCTATGGCCCACAACTCACATAATCACTTCCTAACATCATATAATCACACTACAATTCACTATACCACACATTAACACAAAACTCAAAAATTCCATTTCATGCATCAATTTTTCCTAAGTTAAAAATCCATTTTTTTCGCTTAAAATTTTCATTGCATTTCTAGCATTAATACATCATTCTAAGACATTATCATCTAATAGACATTTTCCATTTGAGCTCTCTAACACAACATATCACAAAATCCCTCTTTAGGGTCCATAATCCAAATTCAAAAATCAACCAATGAAATGTTGAAATAACTTACCCAATTGCACGGTATATGGCTCCACCTAAGTATACTCCACCATTGGAGCATGAAAAAGCTTCATGAACTCACTTTCTCCCAAAATTTCGGATCTGAGTTTGGTGCAGATCTCCCCAAATACGCGGTTTCAAGGCTCAATAGTGGTACCAATGGGTTCAGAAGGTGATTTCCATCAAGATTCAAGACAAGAATCGTTGAATTCGGTGGAGAAATGGCCAAGTTATGGCCAAAGGAAATTTTGCATCAAAAATGGTGGGGAGGGGCTGCATGTGCGTTTTTGAGAGAGAGAAGAAAAGGAGAGGATGATGAATAGTGAAGGTGGTGAGGTGGCTAAGTGAAACTTAAGTGGGCGGGTCCCACGCGATTTAAAACTCATCCGAATTTCTCTCCGATTTCACTAAAATTTCATAAATTCAAAACTTATTTAGAAACTCTAATTTTTAACATTGACCATTGTCCCTTAATTATACTTTATCAGATGAATCCGGAGTTTTCCGGTAATTCGGAGAAAACACTATTTTAAGCTATTGCGCGCGCCATTGGCACGCTTCCACAAACTGACTTAAATTCATCAAATATTATCAGAAATCATATTTCTTATTCCTATGGACCATTTAAAATCAATATTTGAAACCTAGAGCTCAAAATTCCACTGGCACATTTTACGGTGCAATCTGACTGCGGTATTTTTACCCGCGAAAAACACTATTCACTGATTTTTCTGAAACTTGCCTATCCACTCAATTTTTTGTTCTGAATCCATTTCCAGGCTTATTTTCATCATCTGAGACCTCCTGCTCAATTTTTTACCTTCCTAGGGTTGCGTGTTGGCTAATTACCGTTTTGCCATTTCTTTGTATTTTGGCCTAATCTTTGGGATTTTCACTAATCCTTCACTTAATTTCTCACTTAACACTTTAATTACTTATTTTAGAATTGTGAGGTGTTATACATACCCAGTTACTAAGAGTTTTCCCGAACTTGTGTTCGAGAGACATGTTACTTCTTTGGGTCTTAGGAGGATCTCAGACTTGCATTAAGCGAGTGAGAGATATTAAGTTCATTGTGTTCTTGTAGTAAGACAATGAAATAATTTTTTCGATGTAATCATTTTCTGAATTTAACAAATGAGGTTTTATTTATTTATTTTGCTCATTATTTACAAACATCAAGGTCCGGATCAATTATGGAGTATATGATCATATGGATACATTCATGTAGGACATGATCATAGGTTCTCACAATTGATGAATAGATTCACAACTGTTAAATAAAGTTGGGCACTTTATTTAAGCTGCAATATTTTATGAAATGGTTTTGTCCGAATCATTGTAAAATATTGGTGTGAATTAATATTCACATTGAAAGGATCAATGAGAGATTTGATTAAGGTTGTTTTTCTGTCATAAGGTATCAAATCTCCAGTTAGCTATAGTTATGTGACTACTCTTAATCATGAGTTTATTATAAATAGGTAATCAAATATTTTTCATTCTTTGATTTACCAACGGGTGAGGTTCAATCTATTGTCGGCCAATAACTTGGTATTTTGGGAGTGAGATTATTTGATTATCGGTATTTATGCGATAAACAATATGGAATTTATAGGATATGTCCCCTTGATATATTTCGGTACTTGGATATTAAAGACACTGGCCAGTGCATGTAATCCATTAGAGAAACTATCATAGTCAAGGGAATAAATAATTGATTGAGTTATAGAAAACTTGTCAATCAATTATAGATATTCTACGAAGGGGCGATGCATATTCGTGTTATAAGTGTTATTAATTTTGGAGTTCAAGTTCGGGCTTTTAGTGGAGTAGCACCGAATTAGATAATCATTCGTTGATTATCAAAAGCCTTGATTAATAATAGATGATAGATCTCCAGGCTAGCTCAAGATAAGGGATGATGCAATTTCAATTGATGATGATTAGTGGGATACATGGACTTGGGCTTTGGTCTCAAGTTTGTACTCAAGAGCAAGTGGGAGATTGTTGGGTTTTGCTCTTTTATTAAAGCCTAATAGAGCCTAGTGTGTAATAAGAGCCCAAGAAGCCTAAAGCTCATTCTGCTTAGGGTTAGAGTTTCTTGGAACCCATATATATTCTACACTTATAGTCATCAATCTCTCTAGTCTTCACTTGGCAGTTGTAGAGGCCGAGGTAATGTCATCTCCCTGAAAGTGAGAAAGTGCCCACACACTTCCTATTTCCCCTTCAGACATAGTCTGGAGGATATGCCACAGTCCAACTTCAAGATGGTTGTTCGTGCTGTGGCGCTGAGGTGAGTAGTTCGTGAAGAGGAATCATACAATGGAAGATTCTGCACGATATCTGCGCACCAAGAGGTAATTGTAAACAATGATGAGTATACATCCAAACCGCAATGATCTAAACGCTTTCGCATGATGCAATTGCTCCTACATATAAATAAGACACTATCTTATACAAAAAATAAAAATAAATCGATCCATAGGGTGACCCATCCCAACCAACGGTTAACCCACTTTAACCCGCTTAGTATGGGGTGAGTTGGGATGGGTTGACAGATTAATACATTAATACATTCAACCTAATCAGGCAGATTAAACGGACTAAATGAGTCAGATCTATTTTGTCATACCTATCCTTATTCCAACGGAGCACACAAAAAGTCACGTGTCGTCATCACCGACAAACATCAAACACAATTTCAGGGTAAACATATCTTAATATACTCTAAAGTCTAAACTAATATGATATGCATATATTCGAACCAAGCACCTCATGGGGTCAATGGTGTCATGGAGGCACACTCTTGATTTTAAGAAGGGGGGATGTTACCTTGCGAGAAAGAGGGTGAAGAAAAAATAACTTAGAGAATGGTTTTGATTTAGAAAATGGGATATATATTTTTTATGCTGTAGGAAAAAAATTATCTCATGTTATAGAAATAAAAGTATAAGTGGGACCCACAGGTAAGAAGAGAGGGAAAAAAGAGTGGTGGGACCCAACTTCTTTTTGTGTGTACAAAAAAATTATTTATATCATGTAAAATAAGATAAACATAACACTTAGAAAATATGATATCACGAAACCATGGGTAAGTCCAATTGGGGCTCGAGTTGAACCACATCTCTTAGACATTTTGTTCGTGAAGGGAATGGTACCTTATCACATCCGTGGACTCTCGGTTGTGATTATTGATCACAAATTCCTAAACTCAAATACGACAAATCCTTGATAGTAACAATTTGGTATGGCCAAATTGTCCATGGTCCTTTGCACCCAAAAAAAAAAAAAAAAAATACAATACAATACAAAAAAAAAAAAAAAAACAAATAAAATTGTCCATGGTCCTCTAAAATTAATGCCAAAGATTTCAGTTTTTCTTCCACTAAGGCACTAACCATTAACCAAGTTGGTCAACCATGAAAGGAATTGGTGCCATCACCATCATTAAGATTATCCCCTCAAAAGTTCTGATATGCTGCGGTAATAACAAGCCAAATAGCACATGTTTATTTGTATCCTTGCATTTGATAGAACATGAATTAGGATTTTCCTCGATTACAAATGACGTACTTTGTTTGAATAGATTATTTATGTTTAAATAAGTTTTTTAGTTTTCACCAAAAAATAAATAAATAAGTTTTTTAGTAAATATATGAAAATTATTTATTTTTCATAATTTGGATGAATTTCAATTAATATAGTAAAGAGATGATCAAATCCTTTTTATCTTATTATCTTAATCTTAAAATGACATGTACAAACCCCCAAAGGTAGCTCAGTTGACAACTGAGCTTCCAAGGGTTCCCTTGAGTCAGGGGTTGAATGGGGGCTAGCCAAAGACAAGGTGACCGGAGGATGTTGAATGAGGATACCTCCAAGTTATACTAAAAAAAATGACATGTACAATTTATGAAAAAGAAAACGACATTTGCAAGAACCTTAACATTTTTATTTTTTACTTAACCTTCAGACTATATTATTTTAAAGGAGGTTTCTCAAATTATAATAATATATTTTAAAAAATTTATCAAGCCTTGCTCAGTTTACCAAAGACAATGGCAGTGAAGGTTTGATGGAAGCTTCCCCGCTAGATTTATAATGGGTTGCTTAAATTTTTTATGCTTTGAATTAAATAAATGCAAATTTGAGCAACAAAACATAATTTTTTTTGGTAATTATATGATTATTACAAAACAATTTTTAAACAAATTAATTTGAAATTGAATAATATTTACTTGATGTCCAAATATAACCCAAAATTATAGAACAATACATGTTATTTTTATAGGTTCGCTTTTTCTGCAGATAAGTTATCTGCAGTAAACCTAATACAACGTCATTTTGGGTCGAAATTATGATATTTTTGTAATTTTAATTTATTTTAATATTATAACAGTCTTTATATTTAATTTTTTTAAGATTTCAATACCAGAACGATATGTTTGGGGAATAAATACAGATAACTTATATATTTTTCCCTATTTTAATGGTTAGTTCAAGTTCAAGAAATGCTTAGAGATTAGTTTCAATGTAAGGCTACATTTTGTGAAAAAGTTCAACGGTCTTCTCCAATACGAGGATTTTAAGATGTTTTTCTTATCATTAAAATTATATTTTAATTATATACGTGATATTTATTTTTAATTTATTCTTTATGTAAAATAAGTTTTTGATTTAATTCTTATGTATATATCTTTTTTAGATAAAAGTTCAAAAATCCCCTTTTGTTTCTCTTTGAATTACTTACATCCCTATACTTTTTTTTTAATTACTTACACATATATGATTTTTCCATCCAAGTCTATTTAACACTATTAAAAACTTAACTAATCTATCTATTATATCCTTCTTAGAATAAGAGAATATACTCGTATGACAAAAAAAAGAGAGACTAAATATTTTGAAACTTACAATACTTATAGGAAAGATAAAAAATAAAATAAATAAAATAGAAGGAAATATCTAAATAAAAGAGAAGAAAATAGGCTCATGAGGATAAAAAAAGACCATATATTTTAAAAACGTAAAAAAGCAGTAGAAAAGACTAAAGGTAAAAAAAGAATGAATATAGTCTAAAAAAATAAATTGAAGACAAAAAAAAATAGAAGAAAAAATAAGACCAAATATGACTAAATAAAAAATAGATTAAGGACTAAAAAACAGAAAGAGAAAAATAATATTGGAAATTTACACACTGATTTTTTCATCTTATTTTCTTTTTCATTTCTTTTAACAGTAATAGAAAAGACTAAAACTAAAAAAAATATAAGATAAAAATGAAATATATCTAAATCAATAGGAAGAAAAAAGTATGAGGACAAAAAAGGAAAAAAATAAAAAAAATAAAGGAAAAAGAATTTCTTCTGCAACTCCAAAATGACATCGTTTTGAGATTTAAAATTAAAAATATAGTATATTTTAAAAAAAATTGCATTCATCTTTGTATCATAAATTTTATTAAAATGCCATTTCTTTAATCTTTAATTACGAAATGACATTGTTTTGGAGTTGCATTAGATAACTTTATTTACTATCACAAAAGAAACGTTAATACCTGTTATAAAAAAAAAAACGTTAATACCAAAAATAAAACCAAATACCGTTTGGTTTATTTCTTTTTGGTTTTATTTTTGGTTTTATTTTTGGTCTTATTTTTCTTCTAGTATTTTGTGTCTTCAGTTTATTTTCTTCTTTTTGATTTAGAATCTTTTCATTTTTTATTTTATTATTATTGTAAATCTTCAACATAGTTGATCTTTTATTTTTATTTTTTATCATTAATCTATTTTTTTATTTTTTATTTAGATATATTTAATTTCTTTCAATGATTTTTTTTACTTACAGTCTTTTTTGTAAGTATTGTAAGTTAATTTCCATTATTTTTTTTCCTTTATTGCCCTAAATATATTCTCTGAGAGTAAAATAATAGATTAATTAAGTTTCTAATAGTGTTAAGGATGGACTTAGATGAAAAAATTATACGAATGTAAGTGATTCAAAGTAAAATTACAAGGGGGTGTTGAACTTTCCCTTTTTTTTTTTTTTTTTAATTTAGTTCTGATGATATGTTACTGCTACAATATAAATATTTGATGGAATTATAACAAATTGAAATATAAAGACCAAATTAGAAAAATGAGTGTTATGTCTAGCAATAATTTTTTTTTTCTAATTCGTGACAAATATTTCAGTCTAATTATAATACTTTACAGTAACTCCAATTTAGCCCTACTTTATTGATATTAAAATAATTGTAAATAAAGGAATTTTGTTATACGAGGACCAAAATAAATATAAGGGAAAAGTAAATCTTATATCGTAGGAGAATTCAATTTTCATGTCATAGATACATCAAGTGTGAGATCCATCTATTTAAAAAAAATAAAAAATTAAAAAATGAGTGGCACGCTTTTTTATTATGTGTGTAGGAAGAATTTGTTTTCTCGAGAAAGAAACCCCTAAGTATAATGTGTAAACATCAATTGGAATGCAATATACAAACACGCGTAACAATGTATACAATTACTCACTTTCCTGGCAATTTCCTACGCTCCTCTCTAATCACTTTGACTTGGATTGGAAATGATTCGGATTTGCTACGATTGAGATGTGCCTCCGAACTTTGTCTTTTTTCCAACTTTTAGCAAACATGAGATTAAGATATATTCTGTGATGATCATGACCTTATATGTTGAATTTATGATTCACAATTAATACCAATGTGGTATGTATATTCCCACTAGCATGTGAGTAAGAAAGAGATTATCATCTGCCAAATGACAAAAAATATGCTTTGTATTGTTTGTTGCTGCTTTTGTTTTCGGCGAACATCGCGTGTTGCTTTGCTTTAGTGGTTTTGTGCTTGTCACAACATTGTGTGTAGATGCATATCTCGACGAGCAGGGTTTGTTTCAACTTAATTATTGATTTCAAGTTCGAGTCTTAGGTTCGTAGTTATATTAAAAATTTGGTAAAAAGAATTTTATTGTCTTTATAAATCTGGTAAAAAGAATTTTTTTGCCTTTATAATCCTATATTATATATATATATATAGAATATAATTCTTTTGACTCTAGAATAAGACTTCAAAATCTAACTTCACTTCTGAGTTATTAGACGGAAATCAATTGTTATTATTTGTAGTGTAATTAATAATTAACTAATTAATATGACTTCCTACACTATAATCGTTAAAATGACGGAAATCAACGGTTAAGATATAGAGTAAGAATTGGAGTCAAAATCTCACTCTCCATAATATATATATGTGTGTGTGTGTCAAAAATATTTCTCAACTTGTTAGACCTAGGAATCATAATCATACATGGGTGGGTAAGGGAAATGACAATCTTCCCAGAATCATTTTTTTTTTAATTTTGTTCCCGAGAACAGAAATGGATGAAAAACTCGTTTGATAAAACTAGTTTATTTTTTTGTTCTCTAGTTGAACCGGTTTAATTTTTGTGCTGGGGAACAGAAAAAGGAATCAAAAAATTAGATTTTTTGTTCCCGAGCACAAAATGAGAAATACTTATCTCTCTCAATCACTCTCCACCTCTATCATCACCACCACCACCACCACCACGATGCCACTGCCACCATCACCACCGCCTCCACCCATCACTACCACCATGTCGCCACTGCCGCCGCCCCCACCACCACTACCATCATCGTCACCTCCACCGCCACCAACCACCTCAACCATCATCGCAGCCACTGTCACCACCATCATCGCCACCACCACCGCCATAAACCACCACCATCATCATTATCGCAGCCACTGCTGTCACTATAACACCTCGTATTTCTTAAACATATGATTATATCTGAAAATTTGGATTAAGGGATAGGATTAGTAAAAATCTTGAAATTAGAGTCAAAATACATAAGAATGGTAAAATGGGAAATTGTCAAACACGTAACCCGAGAAATTTTTTTTTGAGTAGGAGGTCTCAAATGGGAAAAATAATATTGGAAACGGATTCAGAGCGAGATTTGGAGTTCGTAGGTAAAATTTGGGGAAATTGATGAATAGTGATTTTATCGGTGTAAAATACTACGATATAATTATATCGATAAGTGCGAAAATATGATCAGTATTTCTAAGAAGTAAAAATATGACGTCAATGAGAAAAATATGTAGATTATGAATTTATGGGTTAAAATGGATGATTTAAGAAAGTTAAGTGAGATATGGGACTCACATAAGTGACTTAAGTGATGAATAGGATTAGTGAGTCATAAATTCAGAAAACTCTCTCTCCTCTCTTTCTTCTCCACTATCGACCTATACCATTGGAGGGCAAGTTTTAGTTTTTCAATTTCCACCTTGAGTTAGAGCCATTTTTAAGAGAAATCTCTAAATACAAAGTTGTTCCCCTTGATCTTGTGAGTGACTTTCATGTGGAGTGCATCTTGTGAGGAGCATTGTGTGAGGAGAAAACCCCCATTTTAAGCCAAGAAAATTGTGTATTTTGGGGGGATTTTGGTGTTTTCTTGGGTTGGTTAATTGGTGGAAAACCTTTCCTATGATCATTTGAAGACCATTGGTGGTAAGTTTCTACACTCTCTTTGAGTTTTTATAGAAATCATAAAATGGATGAGGATTTGATTATGTGTTGATGAGTTGTGATAGTTAGGAGCATTTAATGATATGTCTCCTTTGGAATTTAATGCTTAACATGATAAATAATGATGATTGAAGCAATAAAAATTATTGGTGAAATGGATTAATAACTTAGGCAAATTTTGATGTGGGAATGCATGATTTAAGAAATTGGCATGTTGCAGGATTGTATAATTGTTTGTGTAGTAGTTATATTGGTTAATTATAGGTTATATGATGTGTTTGAAGTACGGAATTGGATTGAATGTCCCTTGGTACACTAGCATGAGGAATTCGTCCTATAGGGAATTTTGAGGAAAAATAATGTAATAAATATTGTGTAATCAATGGTTGATGCCTTGGTGCATAAATGGTGGGATGTTGAGTTAGTTTAAGGACTAAAATGAGTGGAATAATCGAAATAAATGTAAGATAGCCCTTAGGCCTAAGTGGTTAGGTTTGGGTATTATTGTTGTGAAAGTGAATTGATTGCTTTACAAGTGGTTGATGATCATTGTTATTTGATCAATACAGGTTACCTCTTACGAACTCGATAGAAGTGGATTAAGCTTGGAGCTTACGTTAAGGAGCATTACTTGCGAAATTGAGGTAAACTCTTGGTACTGGGGGTTTATCCCCTTGTGTATTCTGCCACGCGCAGTGGAGGGTAGTGGTTGAATTGTGTGCTCATTGACTTTGTGTGAAATGTATGTTCATGCATTATTGACATGATTGTGTGACATACTTGGAGCATGTTGTGTGACATATCTGTGATCTCTGGCCAGTAGGTGTGTGTGGTTTAGACTTTCGCTGGTGATATTCCTTTGGGGAATTCCGATCAGGTTTTGCCGTAAGGCCGTCTCTGGGGGCGGTACCAGGATGATCTAAACGTGGGACTTTCGCTGGATAGGTCTCCTTGGATTTCTAGTTGGGTTTTGCCATGGAGTCGTATCAACCATGGGAGAAACACCAGGAAGCTTCCCGGGAGTTATATGATGGGGTCTTGGACGGAATCCTTGTGTGGATGTTCTTGGATGTGAGCCCAATGTATGTGATATTTGTATGTTATGTATTTCATATGATGGTCATGGTATGCACATTGAGTGAGCCATGAGGTGGAATGATCCTCTGGTACCCTTGGTTTACTGATATATATTTTTATATCTCACCACATGTTTGGGGACATCATCTCAGGTTCTAGTGAGCATGGAGGATCTTCGGGCAAGAGGCTTGCTTATAGGAGGTTTGGATCATAGAGTGCATATGGAGAGCATAGCATTTTGGAGGATTATATTTGGTTCACATAGCATTGTATCTAGTATTTTGAACTTAGGTTATAAGCATATTGCATGTTGATATTGCCATGCTTTTGAGTGTTCATGACTAGATTCTAAGTCTATGTAGTTGATGTATATTTATGCCTATTGATTATGTTGATATTTTGGCGAGCATGGGACCTGTCCATGGCCACATATGGTATTTTGAGGCATTTGGAAACTTATTGTTGTAAATGAGCCATATGAAGTCTAATTGGCAAGTTAGATAGTGAATATTGTATATGATGTATTTGTATTAGAATGATGCATAATGGAAAAGCCTAGAGCCTACATTAGTACTTGTAAAATTTTTAATTTGAGTATTAAAGTGTTAGGAGTAGAACACTTGGTCTATTTTGTAATGAAAAAGCTGTCAAAATGTGATTGCACAGTTGGGTAATCGATTACCTGAAACAGGGGACGCATAAGTGAGTCACTGTGAATGAAAGTAATCGATTACTTTTATGATGGTAATCGATTACCTAGTTTAGTAATCAATTACCTAGAGTATGATAATCTATCACCAAAAATAGGGGAGCCAAAAATTAGCTACTGACTTATATTGTAGCTTCTGGTAATCAATTACCTTAAGAATGGTAATCGATTACCACACTGCAAAATTTAAAAATGTGTTGTTTTATAACCCACAGTTGATGGTATTGCTCGGAGGGGTTATAATGAATAATTATTATGCTTCTGCGAGTTTTGCAATTATAATTATGGTGTTGTTTTAATTGATTACGAAAATAGTTAATTATTAACAATAAGGATTTAATAAAATAAAAATTTACTCGTAATTTAATTAACTCAATTACTATAATTGTAAATGCACTTAATACCATATGCAATGTTAACATCAACGGTACGTAATGAGCTGTTACAGTCACCACCGCTACCATCATCACCACCACCTCTGCAGCCATTGACATCACCACTGCCCCCATCACCACTAGTGCCACCTCCGCCGCATCCACTACCATCATCACCACTACCATTGTTGCCACCTCTACGACCACCACCACCATCATCGTAGTCACTACTGTAACCACCACCACCACCACCACTACCGCCGCCTCCACCATCGCTACTATGCCACCACCTTCGCCACCATTACCATCACCGTCATTGTAGCCACTACTGTCACCACCACCATCATGCCATCATCACCACTACCATCACCATGCCGCCACTACCACCACCATCACGTCGCCACCACCACCACATAGAAAGGAAAATGATGATGATCCAAATTTTTTTATGTTTAATAGGAATTATTTTTTATTATATTATTTATTGTGTTATCAAACGCAATTCTCATTCTCAGAATAAACATAGAACATGTTATCAAACATATTTTTTTCTCAGAAACTGTTCCAAGACATAGAAATAGAAAAGAATTGTTTCTTTTATAAATAGTGTCGGGGAACAGAAAGGTTGTCATGCATACCCTAAAAGCAATAATGCGGGGAATAAATGAGAATCAACGATCAGGATTCTAGCTAGAAGTCCAACAAATTGAGAAATATTTTTGACACACACACATATATATATAGGCAGGATCCTTTGACACCAGTGTTAAACTTTGAAATTTGACACAAAATCCTAACCGTTGATTTCCGCCAATCAACGGTTATTACTTATTGGGAATCAAACTTATCAATTACTTATTAATTCCCAATAAATGATAACCGCTGATTAGCGAAAATCAACGGTTAGAATTTGGTGTCAAATTTTAAAGTTTGACACCGATGTCAAAGAATCCTATCTAGAGATGGCAAAATGAGCCATCCGCCTAGACCTGCCGCCAACCTACAAAAATTGGGTCGGCCCACCCCACTTCTTGAATATGGATTGAAAAACCCAACCCATCTCGTTTTATGATGGGCCGCCTAAAAATTTAAAAATAATTAAAAATAAGAAATTAATTATTTTATTAATTTTATAATATTATTTATTTTCATTTCATGCTACCCTTAGATTTTTTTCAATCTCAAGCCTAAATAAGCTAATATTCAGTCAGACATTTTTTAGGAACTTATTTTTATCTCCATATATGAATAACCTTTGTCACAAATAAAGTTTTTTTTCTTTATTTTTTTAGGAGAGTACAAAGATAAAAAAAAATTAACGCTGCAGCACGAACAACCATTTTGAAACTGGACTATGGCAGATCTTCCGGACTATGTCTCAGAGGAAAGAGGAAGTGTGTAAAATATATATGGGTTCAAAGAAACTCTAACCCTATGGAGAATAAGCTTTAGATTTCTAGTGCTCTTCTTACACACTAGGCCCTATTGGACTTTAGTGAAAGTGCAAAACCCAATATCATCATGTTAATTATTTGTGATATTCAATATTTTTATTTCAATTTTCCTCTACAAAAATAAAGAAAAAAATACTTGATTTATGACAAATATTATCTATATATTGAGGCAATGAGTTCCTAGAGATGGTCAAACAAAATATTAACATATATTTAGAATTGAGATTAAAAAAATAATCGGAATGTATGATGAAATTAGATATATTATAAAACTCATAAAGTAAGATTTACTTTTTGATTTTAAATTTTTATTATTATTTAAACATGTTGTCCTGTCATAAAATGGGATAAATTGTTATTTTCAACCCGGGCTAATCCATCCTATTTTTGAGAAATTGACAGGATCGCCGACTCATTTTGCCGCATATAAATATCAGGATAGTGCACCTGGTGCTCATCCTCCAACATTATTTGTCAAAGATGTAGTGTATTTGGTAATATTGATACCAATGTTGGTTAACTAACAAGGGAGAAGACGCTCCTTATATATGTCGGTTGCCCAAAAGTTCTATAGAAATTTAGAGGTTCTCAATTAATGATTGAGTCATAGGCATATATTAGTCAGTTTTTCTCGGATCATATACAAAGCTAATATATGTACAATATTTGGCTTTTTCACCCTTTTATCTTTCATTAATTAATTAATAATCATTTTGTCTCTGATTATAAATTATCTACCAATCTGTCCCTCTTTAATCGATTAAATTGAAAATTTAATGATTAATTGATCAAATGAAGATTTAATCGATTAAATCTTCAACTTAATCGATTAAATCTTCCTCTTTATCAGAGAAAATATGGAGATTTAATCGACTAAATAGGGATATTTAATCGACTAAATCTTCAAGTCAACGATTTTTGCCTATCTTGATTATTTAATCAATTAAAGAATCGACTACAGAAGGACAGATTGGTAGATAGTTCTGAGTGAGGGACAAAATGGTTATTAAATAATTAATGAGGGGCAAAAAGGTGAAAAAATGCCCACAATATTTTCCTTTTTATGGTGTGAAGACCCCACCCCTCATTGTAGTTTTGACCCGGATTAGAGTTTACTTGTTACTGTTAATTCATCACATAAATGAAGTGAATTAATCACCATATATTTACTTTCTACTGAAAATTGGACATTTGTTCCAATTATATATGTTTCAACCTCAGCTCACGATCACTGTTATAAAATCAGACCCGACCCGGCCGGGTCGATTCGGAATCCGGTGACCCGATCATTGGACTGGTACGGGTCAAGTATTGGACCGATTATACATCGATCTGGTCAAATCCGGTCAAAATCGGTGACCCGTTGATCTGGTTGGGTCATGCATTAAAAAAAAAAACCAAAAAATTAAAGAAATTTCATCTTATCAGAAAAAATGTAGAACTCGTTGTAATTTTTTTTGTATTTTTATTTACTAGTATACTCTTCTACAATGACATCAAATTTCAGTTTCCAATACTGAAACAATTTGCGAAATAATAAATTAAGAGAATGGGACATATATTATTTTAATATAGTTGAATTTGAAAAATATAAGTTCAATGTCATTGAGAGATATGTTTATTTATTTATACTTTATGTTTTTGAGCTTATTTAATGAACCTTGTTTAATTCATTTTAGATATGAAAAATATAATTGAATTTATATGTTCATATCTATATATTTTTTTATATATCTTGTTCTGTCCTGTGGACAGAGATGTTCAACCTTTGTTAGGTTGATTAATCGCTTTGGACCGTATAGCCTTGACCAGGGGTATCTATGGAAGAGATATCCCTATGCCTAGCTTGATCACTGCAAAGTATATGAATGTGGTGATAATGTGTGTGGGTATCGAAAATCAAGTGTGTTGTTCTATCGAGGAGCCCTCCTATTTATAGGGGCTGCCTCTGATTTGAATTGGTGTAGCTGAGCTGTAATGACGCGGGATCATTGCTGCTTTGTCGGCCGTTACTGGAGGTTACGTATCAAATATCACGTCTCCATAACTACGGTCCGTTTCAGGCATTTACTGGGGAATATTCGATGGGGTATTCCGGGTTGAGGAGATGGGCCTGTTGGTGTGGGCCTTCTTACCGGGTTGATGAAGTAAGCCGGCTCATATGGGCATTTAGTCCGGGTTCATGGCACAGATCCATAACAGTTGCCCCCCAGCCAGGTTATCCGATATTTCGGGTTGCCTGGGTGTCTGAAAATGTGGGCGATATAACCCGGAATAGCTTATCTGTTGCGCTTTGTTTGTGGTTCTTTTTTGGATCTCGGTCAATCTCTCTCTCTTTTATGCACGTCTGGCCACGTGTCATCGTTTGCGTGCCTTTGCGTGCTGCAGCTATTTCATGCAGTCTTGTTTATCGTGCGCATTTATGAGTGTCATCATTTTAGTGTGTCGAATCATTGCCTTTTGCGGCGATGGGGTGGCTGCGCCTTTAGCACTCCCACGTTGTTTTGGCGTTTGTAAACCATTATGTGTTTGGAATGACCATATTATCCCTGCTCCTTGGCCTTCCTGTGGCCCTCTTTTTATTCTGCAGTTTCTATTTTTCTTCGTCATTTGCCCAACTATTGTCTCTAAGCTCCTGTTGTTTATTTTGGTTTCATTTCGCTGCAACTTTCGTCTACTTGCGCCTCCATAATCAGGTATTTGTGGTTTTTACTTCTGCTTGCATTTTCTTCTCTTCGTGTGCGTAGCTTAACGTCTTCCTTGCTTTCCTGTTTTCTGAAACGTGATTTCCTGTTAAAAAGTGTTCTCTTCTGATCTTAACTTTCTTAAAAAAAATGGGAAGGAAGAAATCCTCCTTCCCCGTTTTGCGGTGCGTCCAGGAGGTTGACGTGAACTCCAACTTGTTAGAACGAATTCCTCCTGGTGCCCGTTATTGGCTTTGGGGGATTCCCAGGACCGCAGAGGAGGAACGGCAAGCCATGCTTCGTGGGCACCGTGGTTCAAAACCTCGTAAAGGTGGTCGAAGAGACCGTGTATCCTCCAAATCCCGAGTTCCACATTCTACCCGGGTTCCATCATCCAATCTTCCCCTTCCTTCATCTGAGAGTCCCAGATTTATGAGTTCTAGCCTTGGGAATTTTCGCCCTTCTCTTCCTGTTCCCCAAGATGGCCCTTGTTTTTCATGCGTTTACCTGAGTTCTCAACTCGTCCAGCAAGGATGTAGTTCTTTAGCGGAGTCTACCCTTGATAGTTGTCGTCATGGGAGCATTCCAGTTCCTATTCCTTTATCCGGCCGAGTTAATGAACCAATTATGATTTCTGACCTGTCGTCGTCGTCATCTAGTGATTCATCTGATAGCACTTTTATTTCAGGTATATCCATCCTCATCTGATACCCTTTTTGTTTGCTTTTCATTTCTAGGTTTTAATGGCATGTGTCCCTGAAGATGTAGATGAGTCGGGTTCGAGCGAGTCGTGTTTCGAGTCTCCCCCTCTTCTCTAGTTGCTCAGTTCCCCTGGGTAACATATGAGGTTTTAAATACGACGTCTGGAATGAATTCCGATGACGTGGCTAGTCTTCCTGTTGGGCAATTGGAAAATTATGATATTTGCCCGCCTTCCGAAGATGAACCCGTGTGTTCTGGAGGGGCAGAGAATGAGCCCTGCTCTTTCTTTTTTTATCGAGATGTGATAACACAACTCGGTGTTCGATTTCCCCTGACCGAGTTTCAGATGGAAATTCTTAATCATTTGCACATATGTCCCACTCAACTCCACCCCAATGGCTGGGGTTTTGTAAAAGCTTTTGAACGTTTTTGTGCGTATCTGACGCTCGTCCCGTCAGTTTGTGTCTTTTTCTATTTTTTTCAAGTTGTATCCTGCCGCACCGGTCGCGAACCTCCTGAACGGAAGGGATGGGTTACAGTTCGTGGAGTCCCAGGTCGCAGGTTGTTCCGAGTTTACACTGACTCCTTTAAACATTTTAAGGATCAGTTTTTCAAAGTTTCCTCCCATCCTGAAAAGGAGGTGTGGTTTCTTAATAATTGCGGGACTAAGGATGTAGAGGGAAAATTTCCTTTATGCTGGTCGTTTGATCACTTCCGGTTTCCCCCCGCAAGTTACCGTTTTAACGAATCCGAGTTGAGCCCTTCGGATATCAACACGGCTATTGCTATTGGGAGTTATCTACAAACCCGACAGCCTGCCAGTGTTGCCTCGTTGATTTACAAATCTCAAGAGGAGCTTGACCTGGAATTAAGTATGTTCATCCTCGCATTTTTAATTGTCTCCTGAAATTTTTGTTGCCGTACCTAACATTTGCTTTATAGTTCCAGATATGGTGGGTCAGGCTCAAGAGGATCAAACCAGTAAGAAGAATGACCAACCTAGTTGGTTATCCGTTTTGAGCCGAGGTGCTCCTGCCAAAGCTGCAGATCCGCCCAGCAAAAAACGGAAAGTTGTCGATGAGCAGCCTAAGAAACCCGCTGCTGAGAAACCTAAGGCTGTAGAAAAACCAAAGGGAAAACCGGATAAGAGCACTTCGGCTGCTCCAGTGGTGACCCCGGCCGTCATCATGCCCCCTCCTCCTGCTGGGATTTCCAAACATATGTTGTGGAAATCAGGTCTTACCAACCCTCTCCGCGAAGCCATCTGCCCGCCAGAGATATTTTTCAACTCTTCTCCCTTCACAGCCGCACAAGTCAAAGAACTGGAAGACATGGAGGTTGGTTGTATGAAGATGTCGGGTATGGTCCGACCTCTGCTGTCGCTGAAGAAGGATTATCTTCGGACCTACAACGACTTAGCTGCTTGCCAAGGAGAGAAGTCGAAGCTCCTGGCCGAGAAGTCAAAGCTCCTGGCCGAGTTAAAAGAGGTCAAGGATGCGCTGGCGAAGGAGAAGACGGAAGGAGAGAAGCTGACGGAGGATCTCTCCTCCACTAGGGAGGCCTTGGCCAAAGCCCAGAAAGAATTCAAGGACCTTAAATCTGTGCATGACTTTAATCATAAGTCGTTGACGGCTATTAAGCAGAATTTTGAAAATCTGGAGGCGAAGCTGGAGGAATCCGAGTCCACTGCCCAAGCTTATAGGAGGGAACTCGAAAAGGCCATAACGTGTTCTTTTGAGAATGCCCTTAGCCAATTGCGGGTTGTGAATCCCGGGTTGCAGTTTTCCATTCGTGGCATCCATTCTCAAGCCTATGTGAGCAATGGTGCTATCATTGGGTGTCCTCCGGAATCTCCACCCTGTGATTCGGCCAACCCTAGTGAGGATCGCTCCGTGGAGGAGAAAGGCAAAGAGGTCAACATGTGTCCCCCCCTTCTTCCTAGGTTTTTGTAAATTTGATTTCCTGGCTTTTTAAAGCCTTCCTGTAATGAACATTTGCGAATGTGCATCCGGTTTTATATAATATTTTTAGCTTTTGACTTTCATCAGCTAGTTTCGTTTAAACAACCTGGCCAAGGTTGGAGCATATTTGACGGATTCCGATTTTGTCATTTTATTTATGACGCATATTTTTGGTTTCGTTATGCAAACCAAACCGGCATATACACAGATCATTCCGTCATTTAAAACGTGTCTGTGTAAAGCTTTCCAAGGCAGAGGCAATCGTAACACCTACCCATCCCCTTCTGCATGCAAAGGGTGATAGGTAACTTTGACCTGATCAGGGTCGTCGTTAGCAGATTGCATCTTCTGACTTGGTTAGAATTCGATATCAATAACAAATAGGAGTAGATCTTAAATAAGAAATAAATCCTCATTTATTTAATTGTTCGAGTAATACATAAAAATGCCAGCATATTTGGCTTTAAAATAAAGTCCCTAGTAGAGGATAACTTTTATTATATAATAGATGAGAACTGCTCAACTATAATATGTCTTGAGTTTGTCCGCGTTCCATGTTCTTTTAATTGGTTTGCCCTCAATTGTTTCGAGGACGTATGCTCCTTTTCCGAGTTTGTTTTTAACCCGGTAAGGGCCATCCCAATTAGCTGCTAGCTTGCCTTCTTTTGCGTTGCGGTTACCAATGTCTGCTCTTCTGAGAACTAAATCATTGATCTCGAAGCTTCTAGGTCGCACCTTCTTATCATGCTTGGCCGCCATCTGTTGTTTGGCCGCGATATCTCGACAATGAGCTAGAACACGAGTTTCCTCAATGAGATCTAACTCGGTGGTGAGCATTTTGTTGTTTTGTTGCTCGCCTTGCCTTATACCATTCATCCGCCTCCAAGAGGCCTCTCCGACTTCAACTGGAATCATAGCCTCACAACCATATGTCAATCTGAAAGGAGTTTCTCCTGTTGAAGTCTGGGTATTGGTTCTGTATCCCCATAAAACGAAGTGTAGCTGTTGAACCCAGCTTCCTTGAGCATCGTTCATGCATTTCCTAAGTCCTTCCATAATTATTTTGTTAGCTGCCTCAGCCTGTCCATTCGACTGTGGGTGTTCGACGGAAGCGAAGCGGTGCTTGACGTGAAAGTCCTGCATCAATTGTTGGAAGCTTTTGTCTGTAAACTGGGTTCCATTGTCTGTTACTAATTCAGCTGGTATCCCGAACCTGGAAATTATGCTTTTCTCAAAGAATTTCCGGATTCTGGCAGAGGTGATAGTAGCTACTGGTTCGGCTTCTATCCATTTCGTGAAATAATCTACTGCCACAATTAACCATCTTAATTGTCCTTCAGCTGGTTTGAATGGTCCTAAGAGGTCCATTTCCCATTTAAAGAATGGCCAAGGAGAGGATATGTAACTCATTTCCTCTGGTGGGGAGAGGATATGCTTGGCATGCTTTTGACAGCTATCGCATTTTTTCACATGCTCCTTTGAATCCATCTCCATAGTTGGCCAGTAGTATCCAGCTCGCAGCGCCTTTCGAGCTAGTGCTTTGCCACCCATATGATGCCCGTTGATGCCTTCATGGATTTCTGACAATACGTAATCAACATCTTCATAACCAAGACACTTTAGCATCGGGGTATGCAACCCTTTTCGAAACAGCTGACATCCACCATTGTATAGTGCGTCGCATCCCGGATGAGTTTCCGAGATTCCAGAGCGTCTTCTGGTTTCGTACCTTGTTCCAGGTACTCGATGATAGGGTGCCGCCAATCTGTCGTAGCGGTGATCACCATGATGCAACTCGGGTTGGGCATACTTTGCTGTATTACCGTCCTGTGGTTTCCCGGATTCTTTGTACTGGCCAATTTGGATAATATATCAGCTCGGCCATTTTCTTCCCGAGGTATGTGTTTGATCTGGGCCGTGTCGAAATTGGCCATCAATTCTCTTACCTTCTGCAAGTATTTGACCATTAAGGGTCCTTTTGCTTGGTATTTGCCATCTATTTGTGATGCCACTAACTGGGAGTCAGTGAATACCATCACGTGGTTGGCTCCGTGATCTTTAACCTGTGATAACCCAGCTATTAGAGCTTCATACTCGGCTTGATTATTTGATGTTGGAAAGTTTAACTTCAGAGAGTGCTCTATGGTGATTCCTTCTGGGCTTTCGATAATGACACCAGCGCCACTCCCCTTTTGGTTAGAAGATCCATCAACAAAGACTTTCCAAGTTCTGCTGGCTTGGTCTTGTTCCTGGTGTGATGACGTCATTTCCATTATGAAGTCGGCCAAAGCTTGTGACTTAATAGCCTTCCGACTTTCATAACTATGTTTGTTTATTTCACTTAGCTCAATTGCCCAACTTGCCATCCTTCCTGCTAAGTCTGGTTTATGCAACACTTGTCTGACCGGCTGGTTGGTACGGACTCGGATCTGGTGACCCTGGAAGTAGGGTCGTAATCTCCTTGCTGTAATCAGCAATGCATATGCTACTTTTTCCAATTTTTGATTGGAATTCGGCTCCTTGGGAGCGCCCTGCTAAATGAAGTAGATTGG
>JAVKPL010013363.1:0-74916 GCA_032173675.1 Gastrolobium villosum | reverse complement strand
TTATGGAGAGATCATGGACAGAGTAAATGGGAGACTCCAGGGCTGGAAAAAGAGCTTCTTGTCTATGGCAGGGAGAGTGACATTAGCTAAATTAGTCATTTCGGCTATTCCTATGTTTCATATGCAGAATAGCCTTCTCCCAAAGGGCATCTGTGATGAGATAGAAAGAATTCAAAGGAGTTTTATTTGGGGAGACACTGATAATCATAGGAATCACCATGCGGTAAGGTGGGAGCAGCTCCAGATGGACAAAAAGCAAGGTGGTTTGGGGATCATCAATCTTAGAAAGCAAAATGAAGCTTTCCTGCAAAAATGTGCCTGGAAGTTAATTCAATCCCCTGACCACCTGTGGGCTCAAGTGCTAGTGGCTAAATATGGCAGAAATAAAGAGTTGTTAAAGGAGGTATCTTCTAAACCATATGATTCTCATTTATGGAAAAGTTTATGCAAAGTCTGGCCAGATATGTTAAGTAACATCTCTTGGCAGATTGGTAATGGGAAGAAGGTTGATTTCTGGAAGGATGATTGGGCTGGCCTCAACACTAGCTTAATTTCGTTAGCAATTGTTCCTCCTTTAGCTGAGACTGTTGATCTCAAAATAAACCATAATTCTTTCTCTTCAGGAGAGGGATGGAATACGCACTTTCTCTTTAACCATTTTAATGAAAGTGTAGTAAACCAGATTATGGCTATTCCTCATCCTGATAGGGAAGCAGGAGAGGATTGTGTTAGCTGGAGAAATTTGCTTCCAGGTCAGTCTATAGTTAAATCGACTTATAGAAATCTGACCTGTCCTAACTCCCTTTCTAGTGATAGCTGCTGGGACCGGATATGGAGTTGGAAAGGGAAAGAGAGAGTTAAGCTTCTTTTGTGGAAAATGCTCCATGGTAGGATGCTAACTAAAGACTATATCAGCAAATGGAGTGATTCCTCTAATAGCTGCCCCTCTTGTCCTGACCTAGCGGAGACCCTGCTCCATGCTTTTAGAGACTGTAATAAAGCTAAAAAGGTCTAGCTAATACCTTTGTTGCATCCTCTTCCTCCTGGTTTTTTCACCTCAAGCTGTTCCAAAGAGTGGATTATCCTCAATTTGAATATAAAGAATACCTATGCCAAGGACTGGAGGGACTTTTTCTTTACCGTTTGTAATTTCTTATGGTATTGGAGAAATAAAGAGCTTCATGAAGGCTTTGTAAAGAGACCTGAAGACCCTTCTTCTTGTATTGCTGAATCAATTGGAGAGTTAAAGTGTTGTAACAGAAAATGGTTAACAAAAGTTGATCCTATATACCCCCATCAGATCCTCCCCTGCCTGGATTGCTCCAACTCAAGGTTATTTAAAATTAAATGTTGATGGTGCAGTTTCTAATGAGAGAGCTGCATGTGGGGGATTATTGAGAGACTGGGAGGGGAATTGGGTTTCTGGTTTCTCTGTCTTTATTGGTTCCTGCTCCCCTTTGCAAGCTGAACTCTGGGCTATTTTACATGGGTTGGAGTTTGCTTGGAAATCTGGTTAGAAGAAAATTATTCTTGAATCAGATTCTGCTCAAGCCATTGGCCTTCTTACCATGACTGGTAATGACACTCGAAAGCTACCTCTGGTAACTAAGATTCGAGCTGCTCTCAATAAGGATTGGTCTGTCTTGTTGAAGCATATTTCTAGGACCTGTAATCATTGTGTGGACTGGCTAGCGAAGAAAGCAATGGATGATCCTTTTGGTTTATCCACTATTACATCCCCTCACAGCGAGCTACTTAATCTTCTTACTGCTGATATGCTGGATCCGGGAGTCATCACTCCAGCTGCAAGATGCTGAGTTTGTTTCTTCTGAATCGATGGTTTTTAGTTTTCTTTCTGTCTTGCTTTTTCCTGTTATTGTTTGTTTTCTTTTGTTTCGTTTTGTCTGTTTCGTGGGGGCAATGCCCCATGTATTTACCAAAAAAAAAAAAATGAGAGATGTTATTCCCAAAATAAATACATGAATATATTTTTTAAGGGATAAGTTATTCTACCTATTTTTTTTTTGTCTATCTTTGTCTACCACCTCCAATACTGTTAGATCAGAATCTCAAGAAGAGAGAGAAAGATAAATATTAATTAAGATTCTGATCTAATGAAATTTAGAGTAGTAGACAAAGATAGACACGGTAGTAGATTAACCTATCCCATTTTTTAATTTATTTTTCTACCAACATATAAGTATTTGGCAGATGCTATAGATAATGCCTTTCACTAAATGGTATTTGGATAAGTAGCAATTCCTACTAATAGAGTTGACTCTCTAAAGATATTTTTAAAATATGTAGCATTTATTTCGGTTATGTATTTTTATATTCGTTTGGGTACGGAGGGCTGAGGGGGCTGCACAGCATTCCGGTTATATATTATTTGGTACATTAAAAGAAAAAAATGAAATAATGATCATATTAGTATTAATTTTAACTGTTATTCACTTTGACACACATAATAAATAAAGATATTTGTATAGTAACCATTTAATATGACTTTAATTTAAGGGTTTGGTGTTTGTCATTTTGAATGACGTAAGTTATGTCATTTTAAGATAGAGATAGATACAAGAAATGAAAATTATGGGAGAGAGAAAATTTGTGATTTTTTAAATTTAAAATTTAAATAAAAAATTTTATTCTGTGTCTATCCCTCTCTTAAAATGATATAACTTTATGTCATTTAAAATAACAAACATTTTTTTTTTATTTTTTTTTATTTTTTTATAAACACTTTTCCCTTAATTTGATTACATGCTAATTTTTTTTTTCTGAATAATCATAAACTCTGTTTCATATTGGATAACGGAACGATCATCATTAAATAGTTTTATAAAATATATATTTAAAAATATATAAATAAAAAACTGTTATAAAACTTAAAACTGCAACGTAGATATACAGAAAATAAAGTCATATACTTTTTTTTTTTTTTTGGAAACAATAAAGTCATATACTCATATCTATATCTAAAAAAGTTGAAATGCTTATTTTTAATTTGGTCCTTTGAACTCGAATAATGCATGTTAGCCTGTATTATACAAATTAATCCTTGCACAAATTAACTTTAGTAAATAGTTTAAAATATAAAACTTGTTTTATCTTATCGCGAAACAATTTTTCAAAAGTTTAAATAGTTTATATAAATAATTATTTATTATATTTTTAAGTTCTAACACATACCTTTATCCAAGATTCTTTTGAACTTTAATGATGAGTGCACAATCCATCTATTTGTGTTAAAATTTTAAAATTTCATCATAATTTAATAAGAGAATGAGAACGACAAGGATTCTACTTTTTATATCACTCGATCATAAAGTTTCTAATCATACTATGTCATAAACCAAGATACCATTTTCCCCGTAGGGAATAACATCTGTCATTTTAAATGATATAAGCTTATATCATTTTAGATCACAACCGTTGATTTCCGTCCATCAACGGTTATAATTTATTGGATTAAAATTATTAATTAATTAATAATAAATTTGACCCATTAAGTTTGACTCAATAGATTATAACCGTTGATGGACGAAAATCAACGGTTAGGATCTAAAATGATAAAAGTTTATATCCTTTAAAATGATACATATTTTTCCCAAATAAATAATTAGACAAACAAATGTTGCTAAAAGAAATTTTATTTCTTAAATTTTACATCAACTATCCAAACATATGCCCATTTAGTTTGCCAAAGAACATGGTATCAAAATATTGAGAAGAAAATAATGTAAGCTTGTCTTATAGAACATTTTATGCCTGGAAATTTTTGGAGGACCTGACGATGATGACAGTTGCATGACTTGTTAGCTAGACGTATGATGAAAGTTGCATGTAATGTCGTTAACTATTTGTTGGGAAGTTGGGGGAGCTTATGAAGGGGACCATCGAAGGGGCTAATTAAGTAGGAATTTCATTAGTAAATGAATTTATCACCACATTTAATCTAGAACTTGTTTTATCTTGGTAGATACCAACCGATTTTTGAAGTGCTAATGTAATAGATTAATCCAGTTAATTTCGTGTTTATGCCTCTCTATCCTCCCGTTTTTTTTTTTTTTTGTATAACTCGGAGGTATCCCATTCAATCTCCTTCGGTCATCTTGTCCTCGGGGTACGACTTTGTAGGCTAGCCCCTCATTGGAACAATAAGTGCATTGAGCTTCGCTACCGGAGGAAGGATGAAACTAATCCCCAACCGAGAATGAGACACTTTCCTCCTCTGTCCTCCCATTTTAAGACAATAGATTTATGGATTCTCTTACTTATATGTTTTTAAGTCCATTTCGAATTAATACAAGACTCCATTACTCACACTTGGATTCCTAATATTTTCAAGAATTTTGATCGTAGGCAAGCCATGATTTGTGTTTAGCGAAGTAGTTTATTGCTTAACTTATATCGAAGGAGACACTTGAATAATGGTGGGGTAAATTGATTCGTGATCCGGATTCCAACTGGATTAAGATCTTGTACGTTGAAAACACAGAATGCTACAAGGGGCGGCTTATTTGTATTTTTCAAATGTCCATTTATCGTTAGTTTTTGACAAGAGTGATACCTTAATTAATTACTACTAATGAAATAAATTACGCCGACCCAGCTTAATTAAGTTTACGTATCGTATCTGACTCTTCATTGGTCCACCACAGCTACCGGCCTGAGCCGGGTACATTCACCACTAGCTTCATAATTTACCAAACATGGCAAATTCTATGCATTGTGGCCACACTGCAAACTGATAAATAGCAGGCCTCACATTTATAACCTGTTTTCTTTTTTATATTATCTTTATTTTATGTGTTCCCCACTTCTGCCGTTATAATTATTGTTGTCAAAAACTAGTGTAAAAACGTAAAAATTCATTGAATGATGCGTGTTAAAACTTAAGTAAAAACCGTCCTTGATAAAAACTGGTAGAAACGCCATGTAAAAACCTAAAAACGGTAAACTAAAAATTTAACAAAAAAAAACTAAAAAAAAAAAACCTAATTTTCATTTTCCCCAAATCATATTCGCAGTGTCTTAATATCTTTTTGTTTGGATATATGTTTTTTATAATTATGTCTTATAAAACTGCAATTCTATTATAAGTTATGCTAGGAGAATCACTTTGCGTTTTTGGATCATTGTGTGCATTGAAATAAGTGGAATTATATCCTGATGAGCGATGATCCAAAATTCACGAAGTGTATAAAACAGTTAGAGTAGATTGGTTATCCATTGCTTGTTAATTATCACTGTTTATAATTTTGATACTTGGTTATGAAAAATAATTTTTCTTTTTAGATAGATAAGTAGCTCAACATAAATGTTTATTTGTTTATTATGTGATAATTTTTTTACATGCATATATATAATTTTATATCTTGACCTTAAGTGGTAGAAGTAGAAACTTTACGTTTTGTGTCGTTTATACGTCTTACGTTTCTATCACTCTTTCCATTTTTACATAGAAACTCGAGTTTGACAACATTGATTACAATAGATAAAAAAAATTTGTAGTAAAATTATTTACATTAAGATTCGCGTGTGGATCCTGGCATTTAAAAAAAAAAACTCCAGCATGTGGATCCTAATTTTTTATGTGTTGCTGTAAAATTTTTCGTCTTGCATAGAAAAAGTATTAAGTACTAAAGCCATGTTTTATTATATTCAATGTCACGTATAGCAATTTCTTTTTCCTTGTCATCAATTTTGTGATCTTGATGGAGGGTGTGCTAACTAAATATCAATAATGATAATGAGCACATATTACTAACAAACCACTTAAAAAAAGTTTACCGGAAAAAGAAAAAAACGTGTGATATTTTATACATTACTATCCACAAAACGTACACACTTTGCTCTAACTTTTTGAATTTAAATTTTTAGTTAGCAAAATTATTGAGAATTAATGAATTTTCATTAATTGAACACACTAGAATATCTATACAAGAAGCTAATCAAAATCCGAAAAGCAGTTGTCACAAAACTTGCCCAAAAATATCCTTATAGTAAAAAATTGACCTATACGAATATCTCTTTTGTTAATCTAAACTTTTTTCTATTAAATCAAAAACTCATAAACGATAATGACTGAATCGTAATCCTTTTGGAATACAAGAGTAATTTTTTATTTTATTTTTTGCTTTGAATTGAAGAGTTGATTTAGCATTTAGGCTACGATTTAAAGATAATTCCAAAAAAAAAAAAAAAAAAAAAAACGAAATATCAACGATGATTCGAATGAAAAAATGAAAGGGTTTGAATATTATCGAGATGATTTACGTTGACCAGACTAACAGCCACCCTTGACTTGCACGTGTCATTCGCTTCCACCCCGCGTTGGTTTTTTCTACTTAACACAAACTCGCAATCTAAACCCAAACCATAACCTTAACCACACACCTCAGTTAATATAAAAACCCACTCATTCTCCCCCTTTTCATTCACAACTTTATTCATTTGCATCTTTTTTTTTTTTAATTTATATTCATCCTTTCAAATATTAGAATACAAACAAGTATTTAACAACAACTTTAGTACTCTCAAAAGTTCATATATCATTTTATGATGGCTTCAACCTCAGACATAACCACCGTTCATCCTGACATCATTCACTCTCACATCCTCACTCGTCTCGACGGTCCCACCCTTGCCTCCGCCGCCGCCTCCTCCTCTCATCTCCGCCGCCTCTGCACCGAACACAATCTCTGGCGAAACATCTGCACCGCCATGTGGCCTTCCCTTCACGACCCACTCGCCACCGCCATCATCTCCACCTTCCCCGCCGCTCACCGTTCCATCTTCTCCGACTCCTTCCCTTCCCTCCATCATTCATATTCCTCCCATCATCACCCGACGCCGTCGCCGACGGAGCTCGTCTCCGCCGTCGACCTCTACTATAAGGGCAAACCCGTCTTTTCCAGGGTCCTCCGCACGGAGACCAACAAGGGATGGTTCCTCTGTTCACCGCTCTGGATCGAACTGGTTGAGCCGAACGAGTTCGTCCCAACCACCGTGAAGTTCGCGCAAAACGGCGATGAAGAAGAGTGGCTCAAGCATCTCGAGGAGAATCTGAGCTTGAGCTGGATCATGATCGACCCGACCCGGAAGCGCGCCGGGAACTTATCAAGCCGGAGGCCGGCGGTGGTGCGGCGGCACTGGCTCACCGATGAGGTCGAGGTTCTATACGCGGTGGTGATGGGGGTTGTTCAGTGCTCCATTAAGGTCACGTGCTGCGGAAAAGTTGGGGGTGAGATGCACGTGAGGGAAGTTAGTCTGACGATGGAGGATATGGAAGGAAGGCATGTTGTCGGGAGGGATAGTATTGTAATTTTGCAAGAGGCGATGGAGAATGGAGAGAGGAAGAAAGTTGATGTGGAGGAAGCGAAGAAGAGTTTCGAGAAGTTTTGTTTGATGAAGAGAGAGATGAGAGAGAAGAAGATAAAGAGAGAGAAAGCATTGGACATGGTTGCTATGTTGGTCGCTTTCACTGTTTTCGCATTCCTCTTCTGTTTGATCAGGTTTTGTGTTTGACAAAACAAAACCCAACTTAACACACTAATCATTCAATGTGTGTCTTATCTTATAATTATTTATCCCAGTTCGTTAATTCAATTTTCTTATTTTTATTTTTTATTTTGACCGATACAATGCTACTTGGCTCGGTTACAAATTCAATACAATTATTTGATGCATATCATATTTTCTCTAACAATCGATGAATTGTAAGAAAAATTAGTTAACTAATTACAATAAGGGTGTGTGAGAAATTAGGAGTCATTTTTTCTTTTGGTTGAGGTTCTAATTTATCATATCTTATTTTAACATCTTGTTTGATGGGCCAATAGAATATAATTAGCTTATTATATTCTCTCATTTTATCCTTATCATATGGAATAGGATTTCTTATCCTTATCATATGGGGGGAGCTGACAATTCAATAAGATAGAATACAATATTGGATACCCAATATATTCTCACGCTATCCAATATATTTATATTTATTACATTATATTATATTTTTTCTTTTCTCCTTATAGATATTCTTATCATATTGCTGGTTAGGTGCTCATCAAACACATGATATGATATGGGCTTATCAGTTCCATATCATACTCTTATCCGTCTCATATCATATCCTACCTTATCATATCCTAACCAAGAGTCCTTTTAAGTGTCGAGCTAAGTCAGAAGATTAAGATAGAATAACGTGAAAATTAATGGTTGTGGCCTTGTGGGCATTAATTAGTTAAGTCCTGACACGACACTGATTTGAGCTATTCATCTGTTTCTTTAGAAACCCAAACAAAAATAGATCACCGGTCAGACTCATGGGCCCTTGAGGAGCAACATGCAACAATCAATAGATCAAACTCAAAGGAAGAGGCTGTTGCGTCACTGTCGAAAAAATAATGACGTGGTCAAATTTAAATTTTCCATCTTTATAAAATTTTCATTATTTATTAGTTTAATTGTTTAAATTCTAATTTTATATACCTTTTGGAACTTGCTAAATTAAAAAAAAAAAAAAATAAATAAAGAGAGGTAATGTAGGGGTCAGAATTCAGAAATCATAAATAGCGAGAGAGAAGAGAGCGAGGGGGAAGATAGAAAAGTGGGAGAATTCATTAATTATTGTTTCCATGAATATGATTACAATCTCATTTTATATAAGCCTAGCTACGAAAACGTAATTGAAATTTGAAACTACTAAAATTATGCAGAACACAAGGATTGCTATTAAAAGGCTAAATCCTAGAGGTAACAATCAAATAACTAACGCAAGATATCATTGCCATAGGGATAGCTATGCGAAATTGATCCACACGTAGGGGGTAATGTTGGGCCCTTACTAACTAGTCCAGAGATCAATTGGGCTTCCTTTGGATTAATTTGGGCCTGGATCCCTCAGCACCACCAATTGTGTGATCTATTGGAGGAACATGTACGCTGCACACCACATGTAATCCCTGTTTTTGTTTATTTTTTAATTTTTGGGGTACAAATGTACAATATCCCTGTTTTTGTTTATGTCTACACACCTGTTCGTAGTAGCCACATTAAAATCAGAAACAAGTGACTATTATGCCATGTTTGGCAAAAAAAATAAAATTACCAGACTACCACGGGAATAGTGAATTTTCTCAGAATACCACCCGAGATATTTTGTTACATTGTGAAACGAAATATGCTTGCAAATAATTCGCTACACAGTTATGTCACATCAGAATGCACAGTCAATAAAAATGATACGTGTCAAGTAGGTAGTAATTCACTACCCTATGTAACATATTATTTTCGCGAATGATTTTTTGACACGTGTCACACTTTTACAGAAAAAACTGAGGTGACATAATTTGCTACGTTTCGTCAAGCAGTGTCATAAAAAATTGGCCACGAAATTCGTTGTTTATGAATGGTCCGATAAAAAATTGTTCACGGTAAATTTTTTGATAAAATATGATATTTTGATCCTTGTTCCTTAAAATCATCATGGATCAAAGCCACGTCCAATAATTTCTGAAACCCATTCCGCAGCCCAATGCCCTGATTTCTTGCAAAAAAACAGCCCAGTGACATAGATAACCCTGTTCATTGTAGCACACTGAAATAGATAAGAAAAAAGGTTTTATAAGAGTTATGTTATAGGAAAAGTGATTGTATAATGTTATAGAAATTTGTTTTGCGTGCCGTAATTTTTTTGTTTTTTATTTCTTTAAAAAATGTGGGTCCCGTAAAATATTGTGTGTGTAGGAAAATTTATTGTGTCATGTTAAATGACAAATGTAAACCCCATAGAAAAATAATTCCTGAAATCAGAACCGCCTCTGAACCATCTCAATAGCTGACATCCAATGAATGAGTAAAAAGATTACCCGTTAGTCCAATATTTATTGGTTCTAAAGTGAATATAGACAAGTTATTTACATTCGTTACCAAAACGATGTTGTTTTGAGTTGAAAATTTAAAAAATTATAATGAAAAAAACTATTATAACCTCGAAATAATTTATAATTATAAAAATACATTGATTTCTGCCTCAAAACGACGTCGTTTTGAGCCACCGTAGATAAATTATCTACATTGATCGACAACTCATATTTATTTAGGGTAAATGATTTCTGCTTCAGTGGCAGATAGCTCACCCGTTTTCTCTCTTATTGTTTTCTCTTTTTATTATTTTGTTTCAATGATAGACAGAACTTTTTCTATCACTAAAGTAGAAATCATTTTTCCATTTATGATACTGAACCTAAGTCACTTGATCAGAGTATTGAGTTCCTAAGTTACTAGTTGAACCGAATTGATATTTTTAACTCTATAATCTCTCACAATTCCAAAAAACCTAACACAACCTAACCATAATCCATACTTTTAAAAACCGTGATATTCATATGAAAATGAAAAGGCATATAATCAGATATTCATAAAAATGTGGTTATTTTCTACAAAGATACCTTTGGCTTTATGAGCAGAGGTAGTAGTCTTAATAGACGTCAGACAAGAGTAAGCATACAATTTGTTGTATTTTATGTTTGCGTATTCTAAAATAAATAAGAAATATATTAAAAAGGATGAAAACAAGAATAAGAAAAAAAAAGAACATTCTATTTCATTCTATATTTTCTGCTCAGGAGAAAATATTGTCTTTTCACTCAAGACATAGTAAATCTCACAACTAAAAAAAAAGAAAAGAAATGCTAGCTCAGATTTTGATAGGTGTATGCAGGAGACAATGCTTATTATCTAAATAAATTTTTGCAAACCTTTTAGACAAATATACTCTTTCATTGTGAAAATTTATTAAAATCCAATCAATTAATTATTTTCTCTTTTGTTCTTATTTATAATCATGTAATAATGATAAAGGCCTGGGTTAAGTGTGGGCCGAAATATGGGCTTAGGTTAGGCTAACGAAGTAGCTAAAAGCCCATTTGAGATTTTATCTGAGATTCTAGAAGGTGCAGCTATAACGTTATTTGGAATGCACTTTAAAAATAAAAGTATAGAGTGATATAATATTGATTTAAAAATCAAAAAATATTTTTAATAATTATTTAATTTATTTATGTATTTTATCATGATTATTTTTAATTAAAAATTATAATTTTTTATTTTACCTTCTAAAATATATCCTTAAAAACTATTTCAGCTGCCAGCTGGAGTGAATTATGAGGTGATTAATGTAGACCCCACTTTATCCCAATGCTCCTACTCTGCGCAACGTTATTGAGTAACTAACAACCCCATCCACCAAAACCAAGTTCACTCCAGAGTTTTATTTTTGTAAAAATAAAATAAAGGGTTTTATAAGAGTTATGTTGTAGGAAAAGTGATTCTGTAATGTTATAGAGATTCGTTTTACATGCCGGAATTTTTTTTTTTTTTGCTGAGAGCCCCACAAAATTTTGTTAAGTGTAGGAAAGTTTATCTGATCATGTTAAATGATAGATGATAAACCCTACAATAAAATAAGAAAACAAATAATCACTTTTTCTACCGCATTCCTCCTTCTTACTTACTTGGATACTTGGAAAAGTCTCTGTAATATGGCCTTCATTGTTGTATAGTACTATTATTGTACTTGTCTGCTTCAATTATGTTGATGCTTTATTTTAGTTCTGGAATTTTTCACCAGGGTATGCAGAGCTTAATTAATAACACGTCTTTAGCATCATGTGAAGGAAACATAAAATCTTGAGCATCTTATTTGCCTTGTTGGAAATGTTTGGCATAAGGACTTCTATCCACAAACTGAACATGTGGATGACGAAAGATTGACAAATGTGGCTCCTATTTTCTTTATACTTCAATAATTTATCTGTCTCCTATACATTACTTATTTTCTCACAATAAGTGTTCTTTACTTGCGCCAAAGCAATAATGTCAACATGTTCCATTATGCTATAAATGGGATAAAACTTGTTTTCCTTCCCAGGTAAAATTTTAGTTGTGTCTAATGATGGTAATTTGTAGGGTATCTCCAAAGGTCCTTTAGTCCTAATGAGATAATAACAGCGATTATATATGGAAGAAGATAAACTTTGGGTAACAAATAAAAACGCAATTGGTATGCAAAAGTACCCTAATACTTGTAGACATAATGGACCAAGTGAAGTCACATAGTATGTTTCCCTTCCAACATTAGAAGATCAGGGTGTGTGACCAAATTGGCAAAAGAACCAAAGGGGTGGGGTCCTCCATGCTTCAGCCATGAGGCACTGTGTTGTTTTCTTTACGACCATTGGATTTGTTAAAGCTCAAAATCCAGCGATGATTTCCTAATCATTCAGTCGTTTACGAGGGCCCCACCTCGTGCCCTCAAAGTTCACCTTGTATCGAATAAATATTTGGTACTCTTACACCAAAGATTATCCTACCAATAAAGATATCATATGTTACTCAAAATTTCCTTTTTCTTCTGCCAAATTTTTTGTCTTCTTCTCTGACGTGTAATGTTCTTATTGATGAGATGTACTGAATTTAAGTGCAATAGTAACACTAAAGATTTATTCCCTTGTATCAAAGAAGTGAGTTACTTTTGTTGATAATATTACAACTGTCAAAATGAAGCAGCCCATATCATTTGGCCCTAGCCCGTGTGGGTTAGGGTCAAAAAGCCCGCATGGTCAAATGAACCTCAATAATCAAGACTTGCATGGGCCAAAAGCCTTATTGTTTAGGGACAGCCCGCGGTCCATCCCAAATTATAATTTCACAATTAATTTTATTACATTCAATACATTAAAAAATATTTTAACAAATGAATTTTTAACACTCTCTTAGCATATTTTATACAAATTATAAACTTTTTATAATTTAATTTTTTAATAAAATAAGATTTGTACATAAATATACAAGTGAAAATGTAAACAAAATTTTAATATAAGTGAAAATTTAGTTACTACTTTTGTTAAATTCATTATTAAATGATGCCATCAAATAAATATTTTTTCACCGGGAGTAAACACAAAAATTACAGTGAAAAAATAAAAGTAACGATGGACGAATTATCTTAATACCAATATTGAATAAATGCTCTTAGTATGTTATATATTTGAAAGTAAAATAATTGATTTTCTTTAACTACTACCGTTACAAAAAGCTTTTTAGTTATTATTATCCACAAAATTACTAAAGTGCATTGTATACAATATGTTTCAATACAATTTTGGATGTATAACATGGTTAGATGTCAATAGAAAATTTATTTTTATTGATGCGCAAATGAAAATCTCTGTTAAAATATATCACTATTGAAAAATTAATTTTGTTGTAAAATATTATGTATGAACTTCACATAGTTCATAACACATGACTCTTTTATTTTACATGACATTTGATATATTCTATAATCATCAAACTAATGGTGTGTTGAATTGTAAAATGCATCCAAAGGGTCATTGTAAAATATTATGGATGACCTTTCAAATGGATTATGGATGACCTTTTATATAGATTATGCATGACCTTTCACATGAATTATGAATGATCTTTCACATGGTTCATAAAACATGACTCTTTATTTTTTCATGACTTCCATGTTTAAAAATACATCTAAGATAGGTCCTTATACATACTCTTTGCTCATACTTTTATTCTTTTTATTTTATTTTATTTTCTACACTTAATTTTCCTTTCTTTCATATTTCACTTTCTCTTATTTTCACTACAATCTTTACTTATATTTATAAAGATCTAAATTTATATAATTTTTAGTTTTTTAAATAATAAAAATTTTGATTAAAGAAAAAGTTTGTCCCGTGGGTCAGCCCTAACCCACCCCGCTAAATTATAGAGCTTTGAGGATTAGGGCTAAAACAAGCCCTAACACAAAAAAAAGCTCGAATGGGTTAGGGTCAAATATAATGTTTTGCGGGCTGACCCGCAGTCTTTAGCCCATTTTGACACCTTTAGATAATATATGATTGATTGAGATTTTGGAGTTTGTAATATAATTGACAGGAATAACATCTGTCATGTTAAAGGATATAAGCTTATATCCTTTTAGATCATAACCGTTGATTTTTGTCCATCAACGGTAATAATCTATTTGATCCAAATTATTAATTAAATAATAACAAATTTGGCCTATTAAGTTTGATCCAATAGATTATAACCGTTGATGAACGAAAATCAACAGTTAGGATCTAAAATGATATAAACTTGTATCCTTTAAAAGGATAGATATTTTTTCCCATAATTGACATACCAAATATTTTTCTATACTTTTTTTATTTTTTTGCCAACTATCTAAAGAACTTTTCACTACAAAAAAAATTAGCCACATTAAAAAATGTGGCAAACATTGATAAAAAATGTGGCTAACAGACTTCACCACATTTTGATTAAATGTGGTTAAAAGAGGTGTTGCAATAATTTAGCCACATTATTTTATTCATTTTGCCACATTTTGATTGAATGTGGTAGCCTTTTTTCAGCCACAATTATTTTTAATTTAACCACATAATAAAGGTGGTTAAACTGTATAGTTTGCCACAATGAAAAAAATGTGGTTAATTATGTCTGAATTTTTTTTAACCACATTCGTAAATGTGGCTAAATATATGAAATTCTTTTTTTTAATTAAAAACATTTCAAATTTAATAAATCTTACAACAATTAATTTACATTATTAATTATAGTTTTTTTTTCATAAAAAATTGAACCTGGCATTCAAAATCAACTGTATCCAGAATAAAAGTTTAAATTTAAACATATGCCCATCTTTATCAATATACATGCGGTCTTGCTTCAGCTGAGTTGACTTAAAACTTCACCTTGACACTTCCACATTTTACCATGAGAGATCTGTTGTGCTCTATGAATTTGGTAAAATCCTTAACATTTTGACATGAAAAGCGGTGGTTTAAGAGACAGTTATTACGGGTTTGAATTATGTACCTGTAAAAGGTCAGCATAACCATTATATACTTGTAACCTAAAATTTTATGAGGAATTATACTTAATTCAAAAGCAACGGATAGAATATGGCAGAGAAAAATAAACAAACTTAAAAGAGAGGTAACAATGAATTCCTCATGCCTCTCTGCTAAAATCTTAGCAATAAGTTCCTGCACTTATCAACCTTTGATACTCTTCAATATGGGGAGGAAGAATCACCTATGAAAGGAGCAGGAGCAAAGGCAAACAATAAATAATAGGTACATTAATAAATGTAGAAAAATAACCTTTATAAACAATCGGTGTAGAATGACGGGACATGTGGTAAAAAACCTTCATATACATAGAACTCTTACAGGAAAGGTAGGAATTTTTTTCCAAAGGTCTTGCACGTGGACCTCTTGGTTATGGTAGTTTGCCCACTTGTATTGACAGAGGAACATTGCCTCAATGGAGATCGGAGCAAATCAAAATTAGAGCTTCTAGAATTGTAAAGAATAGATTGATCTGCTACCGCAATAAATGTTGCGCCCAATTTTCATGGGATCCGCAAAGATCTGCAATCACCGTAATACTATCCTATGATCTCCGCCAGAGTCGCAATAGATGTTGTTAACACAATAAATATTACAATAGTCACTAAGAAACTTTACAAGAAGCATATATTGGCCATATGTTGATAAAAGGTGGTGGAGACTTTTGGAGTTAGATATAAAGAAATCAAACCTGAAACATATTATTAGCCATGGACTAGACTAGAAAACATACTGTAAAGTTGACACCCAAGCTCTAGCTGCCCCAGGAGTCTCTGCACAGAGGAAGTAATCTTTTTCTGAGGTGTCCCAATATCTTAAGAAGACAATTAAGAAGGGCACAAGTAGAGAGATTTTCATTCAATTGTTAGTAACTAACTAACCGATGATTGTGAAGTGCCAAAATAGATAACAATGTCAAAAGGGTACAAAAGCAGCATCCATCGTATTTTGGCAGTCCACTAAAACACAGAAATGTAGGAGTACTATGTCAATGAGCATACAAAATAAATTTCACCCGGCAGAATTTTGAAACTGGAAATTATTCAAGACAGGATCATTCTTACTTGAAGTTCACAGGAGATATAGTAATTGTGCTATTAATCAAGTTGATTAAACCGGATTTTTTTCTTCTTACAGTCATTTTCCTCATTGGACAAGGTGGTCGAGTTGATTAAAGTATTTAATCATGTTACCATATTAATGAGTAGTCTATTAATATAATGTGAATCAGGCTCCTGCATTTGGAAATGTTTGTGCGCCTGCATTATGGCAGTGAAAGAGTTTCTTCTATTATGAAAGAGGACAAAATCTTGTCCAGTGGAAAAATGAATATATTTGAAGCACATAGGCATCGCTAATATTCATTAATATAATAGTTAAATACCTCAATAACCAACCAATGACATTGAAAATAATCGATGACATTTAAAAAAAATATTACACAATAATCAAGCTAGACATAAAAAAGGGAATATACTCTCTTCCATATCAACAATAACTGTTACAATTTTAAAATGCGCATTTCTTCAATGTACTATTGGATTGTACTTATAATAACCCTCCTTTTCTTGTTATATTTTCATTTCCATTTTTTTTTTAATTTCCCTTTTCATTTTGCTTGATACAGAAAAAGCAGTTGAGTTCAAAAAGAATCCAGATGCAGAAAAAGCAGATAATAGACATCTGTGGGTGGTAAACGAGCCAGGGGCCTTTCAGGGACCTTTGGCTCGGCTCGTAAAGGCCTGAGCTCGTTTAATAAAAGCTCGTGTTGGAACCAGGCTTGGACTTGTATAAAAGCTCATTTAATAAAAAGACCCCAGCTTTTCATAACCTAGTATATAAATATTTATTTATATTTTTTATACTACTTGTAATAACTCTCTCTTTCATCAATTTATTTCACCCCATTTTATTGGTTTAACAAACTTTTTGAATGATTTTGTTCTATATTATGCTATTTGGATATATATTGAATTTATATATATTTATGGAATTACTAGTGTTGTTCTATATTATCCTTCATCCTCCTTCACACAAAATTCGTTCCACTATGCACTGCTTGTTTGTGTCAATTTATTTATTTATTTATTTATTTTATTTTTGTTTGCACTTTTTTTATAATGGGCTAAGATAATATAACCTGTTATCTACCTTCTCTCACTTTAATTTTTTTTATTGTAGACTTTATAAATTATTGCTGCAAATTGGAAGCTAAGGTTTCTATATGGAAATTTATTTTTTGTGGAATTCTGTTATATTATTTTTATTCTTTAACTTGCTAACAGGCTAAGACAGGCTTCACACAGGCTTTTATTTTTTGTAAATAAACCAGGCCACAGGCCAATATTATATTCGTGACAGGTAACAGGCTAAGGCCAGTCGGACACGTTTAAATACAGGCTTGGCCCGTTAAGATCAAAGCTCGGCTCGGCTCGCTAACACCCCTATTACTGTACAGTATAGCATGTAAATAACAATTACCGTTAACTATGTTTAAAACTGAAGCAGCACTAGTGTTGAGGACTGGTTGCAAGAGAGGCCCGATCACCTTTGCTGGGTTAATAGTAACCATGTCAATGTTGTTTTCTTTCGCAAATTTTATATCCATTTTCTAATTTTGCATATAATCACCTCATTTTATATCCATCCTACAAAGAATCAGGCTCTCTGCTTCCATAAGTGAGTAAGTTATAGAAAAGTGATGGAAAAATGTAATCCGGGAATCAAAACTAAATGAGATTCATAAGAAATCTCAAAAAAGAATACCAGAGCTTATAAAATCATTTTTTGTTAACTGGAAGCTAAAGAAGTCGTGAGATACTTACGGGGAACTAGTTGCCACCTCACCATCATATTTTTAAAAATTAATGCGAATCAATTAACATTAAAGATATTGTTGAATTGAAATTTGAATTTGATGTTTGAATTCAAATCGGTTCTCAATTAATCTTTCCGTTATACGTTTCTGTATTAAAATTGTAATTTAATATTTCCGTTATACGTTGTAAATTGAAAGTTAGAATAAACGTTACTAGGGTATTTGTACATAAAGACCTCAATTGAAGAGGGAAAGTATGAACGAACGAAAGAAATGAAAGAGAAATGAATGAACGAATGAATGGAAGAAACTATTATCCTAGTTTGTGTGTATCTACTTCTTGACAGATATATTCTCCTTTTTTTACAACAATATAGATTTTAAATCAGAGAAATTTGAGTCCTAATAATACCTGCCCAAGCCCATGCCATAACAAGACCAGAGAAATCAGAGTTAGGCTACTATACTTGATCCACCTCACGTTCATTTCGAAGGGAAAAATCCCTTTCTTTATGAAGCTTGATATGTTCTTCCCCTTAGTTAATAAAGTGAAAATCAAACATCAATACCCGTATAGATATGCCATGCTGATTGAATCCTCATATATGAAAACGAATTCCAAGTCAAAGTATTTATTAAATACCACGAAGAAAATATAGTTTCACCAATCCTGAATATACTTACAAGTCTACTTGAACTAAGAATTGAGAAAAATATATGAAGATAATTATACAGTTAATAAAGGAGGGGGAATGGAAAATCATTCTAAAGCCAAATAAATCCAACCAGGGACTCCAACCATGGATAATAAGTCTAAACAAGCTGCACATGTATTTTCTATAATGCCAAATAATGCATTGACAATCTTTGGTTTGAACAGACCAACAAATGAAAGTACATACAAGTAAAAGTTCAAGAAAAAGAAGGATAATGTATATAATGATAATAAACTAAATGTTATTTCCAAACATTATCTCAACAGCACAAATACATCAAATGTCTCACAGACATGAAAAATTTGGGTGAAAACTAGAGAAACAAAAATTTGCAAAAAAAATATAAAAATGAGAGATCAAAAGTTTAAAAAGCTGCCTCTGCAACCACATGAAAAATTACTAATATTCTTGTGGGAGATAAAATATGTCAAATGAGGTGTCATTGCATAGATCTCGAAAAGTTATGTGAAATCAAAAAAAAATCATCTGATTTGGATACCCGAGACACAAGTTATGGCCTTTCGAAGTTTTACTGTAATTGGACTGCTTACGAGGCGCTGACGTGGCACGAGTTCCGTCAGTATCAGTGACGGGACTAGTCCCGTCAACATAGGTGACATGTTTGACTGCATTACTTTGGAAAAATTTATCCAATCAACTTTAACCGGGTAATTCTTTTGCCAAGAAATTTTAAAATGGTGCTTTAGCCATGGATTGGGCTTATTTTGCTAGATTCTTGTTAACAATGTAGTAAAATAGGAAATTTTATAAATTGTGCCACATTTTCATTAAATGTGGTTAAAATAATGTGGTAAAACACTGTTTTTCTTGTAGTGTTTCTTTGTTTTCACCCCTTCAATTATCTTCCTTTCAAGTTTCAGGTTTTTTTTTTTTTTTTGGTGAAAAGAAGTTTCAAGTTTCAGGTTTTGCTTTGATGAGATTATGTTATGTGAACTTGCTTTTCCCAAAAACGTCCATAGAATCTGTCTTAATTTCACTCAAATATTGGGATTATCTCCATAAAACTAGTTTTGCTATCCACCAAATTATGAAGACATTTACCACTGATATCGCCCTATTATTATTTAGCATTCAATGCATCAAATTATGAGGACAATTACCACTCATATGGCCGTTATTATTCACCATTCAATGCATCGATTTAATATATCATGTTCATTGGGTTTTGGTGAGAAGAGATAAACAATCAACATTTTGTTAATGACATTATTTCGGTTTTTATTTATTTATCTTCTTGATACGATACTTATTACATATCCCATTAATTAATAATAAAATATTTCTTAAGAAATCAGCATTTAATAAATCCTTAATTATTTATCTTTTAAGTAGCATATCTGTAAGGTATCGTAACCATTTTCTTATTTTATTCAATTAGAATTATCCTGAATCGCTTAAAAAAAATGTGACTAAGAAGATATGATTTTACGTTTTTTATTGAAGTCATACATATCAAAACATAAATAAAAACACTTATTAGTCAAAACAAGTAAAAACGCCGCTTAAAAATATAAAAAATAGTAAAAAAAAAACAAGTTTATATTTTTTATATATCCTAAAAAACTGAACCGAATCAACTTTTAACCCATGACTCAATTTTATTTTAAATAGGACCAAGTTAATTTTGCAAATGAACTTGTTAGAGGAGTAAGGGAAGAGGATATTTTGGACATGCAACTGATGCAAGATGATGTGTTTGATTTGAATCAATTGGTATAATTTAGGAGTTGTTAAACTTTATTACTTTGACATTTTGAAACTTGGTTGTAAAAGTTGTTAAACTCTTTTTGAGTTTTTGAACTTATGTCTTATATAATTACGCGACTTCTATTTTTTAAAATATGAAGTTATTAATTGAATTTTAACTAATGACTTATGTGATTTTTTTACCTATATATGTATATATAATTTTTTATCTTGATCTTAAGCAGTAGAAATCTTACGTTCCAGGTCGTTTCTATGATTTATGTTCTTGTTATTTCCTTCTGTTTTTATGTAAAAACTCAATTTTGATAACATTAATTGAGACTGATGATCCAATTATGATATATGGTTAGAAAATTCTCATCACGTAAAACAAAAAACCCAAGATTTTCAAGATCAATTGCAAAAAACTCCGATCAAAATTTTATCATGAACTTTAGGTTCTATATGCAAATTTAGAATTATTTTTTATAATTAAAAAAAATTGGGTCTTATAATCATATATATATATGCATAACTTTGATACCAAATGAAGAAGATAATTTTCAGCCCATTAGATATGTGAAAAGCTGTTGTTTAATAATTTTGAGTGCTTGTTAAAAATTATATTATGTTTTAATGATTGAGAAAATTATATTAGATTTTACTTTTTTTTATTAATTTCATTGCATTTCTTTGTTATTTTTTTATGGAGAATATTATACTTACAACCTATTTTTGCTTACAACCTTTCACAACCATATCTTAACCGTTGATTTCCATCAATCAATGGTTATTATTTTCGCAAGTCAAACTCGTTAATTAATATTTAATTTGGAAGTTAACCGTTGATATATGATTATTATTTTCGCAAATCAAACCCAAACTCATTGAGAAAATTATATTAGATTTTATTGATATCTGGAGAGTTGTTGCTTAGTAATTTTTGAGATAATTTTCAACCCGTTGTTAAGTCTACTTTTTTATTTATTAATATCATTGTATTTCTTTGTTATTTGTTTTTGTTGACTCTTGTAATTTTGAATATTTGTTAAAAATTCATATAATTTTTTAAAATCTTAAAAATCCATATTGTCCTTTCAAATGAATTCTACTAAAATCTTTTAAAATTCAATTCTATGAAATCTTGATTGTAAAAAAAGTCTTTTAAAAAAATCTATAAAGTCTCTCTAGTTCTAAAATGTCTTTTAAAATTTGTAGGATTTTTTTATCTCAAGAAAGTCTTTTAAAATCTTAATCCAATACACCCCTTAATCTAGTTTGTGATCTCAAGGAATAATGACAAATTAATTAATAAATGGCGTTTTTATTTTGTAATCTCAAGGAATAATGACAAATTAATTAATAAATGGCGTTTTTTTGTTTGTTTGTAATTTCAAGGAATAATGACAAATTAATTAATAAATGGCGTTTAAGACTGCTTGAGAAGTCGTGTGACGTGAATAACATTCCAGGCGAGATAAGGGTAATAGAATAGGGGAATTGATCAAGTTGAAATGAATCAACACAATACAATACAATACTGAGAACCAAGACTCAAAACAAAACATTCACGTGCTATTACAATGGACGTAATTTTTAAGTTTTAACGCAACACATTCACATGCACGTCCCAGATTGGATGCACATGCTGCCAAACGTGTCTACCTTGTCCTCCATTCTGGTCTTTTTAAGGAGGGGATTTTTCTAAATTCTAACGAACCAAAAGGCCAATAAACAGTGTTTTCCTTTTCTTCTTCTATCACTTTCATTCTCTCACTTTTTCTTTTCTTTTCTTTCTCTCTCTAAGATTCTGTAACGGCCCAACTCAACTTAATGCTTCCATTTATTACCATCTAAAAAACGTATCTTCTAATGTTTTGACAGGTTCCCACTTTTTCAGTTCCTCAAAATCAATCCCTTTTAGACATTCAAATACACCATATCAGATGCACAAGTAAGAAGATTTTCCATGACCCACTTTGCTGAATTCAAGGCTAACAGTTTCAGCTTACCAAAACATTGAAAAAAGATCATGGTGCTGGTCACAACTGGCTCATTATCATCAAATCAAATCGCAATTAAATTCAAGATATTCTGTGCCTGCAAATATAGTCTCTCACTATGTCCTTGTGTCACACAAACAATCTGAAAGAGAAGCATAAGAAGATCAGGAAACGTGGTTGTTCCTCGTCCTCTTCCTCCTCTTTGGTTAGAAGAAACCGGTTCAAGTGTGCCATTTTGGTGGGTAAGAAAAGGAGGGTACAGCACCCCTTCATCCATTCATCCATGTGGAAGATTAGGATAAGTTCACCTTCTATGGAGAAGCATCATCACCATCCTCAACTCACAAAAGCACCTTTTCCTTCTTCTGGTTCCGGGTTCTTCTCAGAAGAGAAGGAACTTTCTGTGTCTGCTAGAAAACTCGCTGCTACTCTCTGGGAAATCAATGATTTGCCTAAATCAATGATCAAGAAGGAACCAATGAGAAGCTGCAAGGATATGATCAGAAACAGAGAGAAAGACTTGAGATCAAGCTTATTGCGGCCTCATATCTCAGATCCATTGAATAGTCCTTTTTCTGAGGTAAACTCATTTCAAAGTATCACTTTTTTCTTCATTTGTGAAGTGTCCTGTTTTTATTCTGGTTCATAGGGTCTGGCATGAATCATGTTTTCTTATGTACAATTGATTGTGCAGAGAATGAAAGGGTTTGAAGATGATAGCCGCAAAAGAAGCACTGCCAATTTAGAGGAGGTAGAGTATAGTAATTTATCAAAACAATTAGAGATATGTTATGATCGATCATCCGGTTATTTAACCTTTTTGTTTTTGTTTTAATAAATGAAGTGATGAAAAAGACGATAGATTACAATACAAAACATTGACATAAAATGGCAATGAGATTTTTAAGTTGTTTACTATGTCTCAGAATGATCAATTTTCCATCAACACTGATTTGTAGTAACAACCAAGACTTTTGGTAGGTCTTGAGTAACATATGTAGATCTGACCAAGTTAATTGAGAGTGGTGTTAGACATAATGATTTCTTCTTTATTTTTTGGGTTAACACCCTCTTTGGTCCTGGCAATATCTACGAAATCCTTTGTAGTCCCTGACAATAAGAAAGGATCAAATTGGTCACTAAAATCATGAAAAAAAAAGGGTCAGTTTAGTCCTTCTGTCAATTGTAATAAGTACTCTTTGATCATTTTTTCATCATTTAGGGACCAATTTGGTCCTTTTTTATTGCCAGAGACTAAAAAAGATTTCCTGGATATTGCCGGGGACCAAAAAGGGTGTGTACTCTTATTTTTTATTTTTTTTCTCATGGTTGTGAAGGATTATTATGTTGAAATGCAACAGGTAGAGAATCAGCAAAGAAACAAGAAGAATTGTGGAAAATGCAGGGTTAGAGTCAAGAACCGTCTGAAGGAAGCTGTAAGTGGCTTATCTACATCGAAGAAGATTCTAAAGGTGTTAAAAGAAATGTGCCTTCAAGAGCAGCATTCATCAAGCATACCCCTCATCATGGCTGTGAGTAGTGAGCTTGATCGGGTCCGAAACCAAATTGATCAATTGATACAAGATCAAAGCTCCAACAAGGATGACATCAAGTGTCTCATGAAGCATTTTGCAGAACAAAAGAATGCTTGGAAAAGAAGAGAACAAGAAAAGGTTCACCATGCCATAACGAGCATATCACAAGAGCTTGAGGTGGAGAAGGAGCTAAGAAGGCAAACTGAAAGGTTGAACACAAAGATTGCCAAAGAAATGGCTAATGCAAAAGCTTGTAATTCAAAAATGTTCAAAGAGCTTGAAAGGGAGAAGCGAACAAAAGAGATTCTGGAGCAAACTTGTAATGAACTAGCCAAAGGCATTGGGGAAGGAAGAGCACAGATAGAGGAACTGCAAAGGGAAGCAGCTAAAGTCCGAGAAGAGGTGGAAAAGGAGAGGGAAATGCATCGGTTAGTAGATGTTTTGCGTGAGGAAAGAGTCCATATGAAGCTTTCAGAGGCTAAATACCAATTTGAGGAGAAAAATGCTGTGCTGGAGAATATGAGAAATGAGCTTGAGAGTTTTTTTGTAGCTAAGGAAGGAGAAAACTGTGATGTTAATCCAGAGTTAAAAAAACTCAAGGATCTTGAGTCATGCTTAAACAAGACATGTTGGGAATTTCAAAATATAGAGAAAGTGAATGATTTAGATGTTGGGGATGGAGTGGAGAATGAAGATGACTCAGCTGACAGTGATCTCCAATCCATTGAATTAAACATGGTGAATGACATTAATAGAGCCTATAAGTGGAGTCATGCTTGTGAAAATGTTGCTCCAGATGACTCAACAAGAATTTCAATTGACAAAGATATAGGGAGGAAATCTTTCTCTGAGAGAATTCAATGTGGAAGTATTTGCTTCAACAAGGGAACTACCAGTGGTAAGAGGGACTTTGGTATACATGTTCAGGAAAGTTCTGATAAGTTTAATGGGGAAGGATCAATTGAATTTCACTTTGGAGCTCAGGTACAAGATGATAACGAAGAAAGTCAAAGCTATAGGCCTATCATGAGTCTCCAAGACCATATATCACGTGCCAATCTTGCTCAGGGAAGTGGTCAACGTGACTTTGCAGTGGAAAATGGAAAATGGGGAGAAAATTCTCTGGCTTTGTTGGAACACAATATAAGGCAAGAGGCTGCAGGAAGAAAACCCGGATATCAATAGTTTTGATAGGTTGGTACCATATAGAAAACTTTTCTATTATTTTTTTTGTTTTGAACTGTTAATGCTTTCTTTCCCTGGGTGTTTTCTTGAATTGAGGATGTTCAAGACTCATCACTAGCAAGATAATGTAAGTATTGACTACAATTGCACACAGCAGTTTTGGCTCTAGTTATTAATTTATTTGGGATTTCCTTATGGTTCAAACATGTTATCTAAACAAAGGAGAAAATAATAACTACTCTATGGCTAAATGCAACTGTGATGAGAACACAAATATATTTGAACTATATGGTTGTGATTGAAATGAAACAGTACTAGCTGTGACAGCCTAACAGATAACATTATTATTGAATACTTCCAACCCTTCAAACATTTGGATACTGTCCTATGTGTCGTTTTCCTTTAGATCAACCATCCTGTAGGGCCATGTCTTTTAGATCATTTTGCAAAAATTGCTTGTTTTTTAACTGACAATCCCATGTCCTAACATGATGTATTCAGGGATCTACGGCATTTGCATCTTATGAAAAAGAACGAGTAAATATATAATTTGACCCTGATAATTTGTCTAATAAATTTAACCATTGAATGTATGTTGGTGATTGATTTAGTGATTCAATTATTTAAAAATCTAACCCTTTGGCATTTGAAACCTTTAGAAGACATTGCAGTTCCAGTGAGTTACAATAATGAAACATTACATACAACAATAACAACAGATAAGGCTAAGGGTAACATCCATTCTACAATATCAGGGCCTATTCCAGAACTTGAGGAGGCTGGTTCATAAGTTGTTGATCATGAAAGAATGAAATTACTTCTAGGAGCCTTCTACTTTTTTTTTTTTGGTTGAAAAGGAGCCTTCTACTTTTGTCCATGTTGATTTAGAGCAAACGGGGTATTGGTTCACAAGCCTGATAAATTTTTATAAGAGTAAATACCTTTTTCGTCGCTAACAAAAAAAATATGGTCCCTGCTTTAGTTTATTATAAAAAAAAATTAATCTCAAAGTTCCTAACAAATTTAAATTGGATCCATTTAGTTGAAATCGTGGTCCCTCATAAATTAAAAAAAGACCCACTTTAATTTTTTTGAATTTCATAGGACTAACCGAAATTTTTTTTAAGGAACTAAAACGAGGATCGTGTTTTTTGTTAGGGACCAAAAAGAGTAATTACTCTTTTTATAACAAGTAAAAAAAATAACTTATCCAAACTGATTCGAACCGCAGAGAACAAATTAAAAACTAATAATCAAATTAACCGATAACCGAAAGACCAAAAATTGAAAAAAAAAAGAATTTAAGGGTTCGCTTTTTCTCACTACGATGTTGTTATAATTGTATTTTTTGTAATTTTAATTTATTTTAAGATTATTATAGTCTTTATAATTATAATTCCAAAGCTGATTTGTGTTTAAATTCTTAAAACTTTTAGTAAATCTATGGCAAATTAGTTAATGTTATTTTCCTCGAAAACTGACTGGCCTTATATGAAAAAGTTTTAGCAGAAAAATCAGTTTGGAATGTAACAATATCTCACCAAGAAAACTTTTTATTTATTTATGCAATTACAATACATTATGCACATTACATGAGATTTCCTCACACATATCACACAAGTAGTACAAAATTAAGCATATCACACCAATTTAGAAGGGATGGTGAGGTTAGAATTTGATGGTAGAAGGGACGGAAATTACGATGTTTTTATAATTTAAATTTATTTTAGGGTTATTATAGTCTTTATAATTATAATTTTGTAATCTTTTAATTCCAAAACGACGTTGTTTTGGAAGTAAATGCAGATAACTTATTTGTAGTGATTGCAGAAATATCTTGCTGATATTTTAATTGGATTGGATCGGTTTTCGATTTGGTCGGTGAAAACTGATCAAAGATGCAATGTGCCATGTATTTATTAATTATTATTTTTGAAATTCCGCTAATCCTCTTTTCCCTAATTTAGTAACCCTTAATGAGTTACTCCCCAATTACTCCCTTACTTTCGAACCTAGAGTTGATTATTCTTAAATTCACATTCATCCCCGCCGCGCTTTCTCTTTCTGAAAAATCCACTTTCGTTCCAGAATCCAGAGTAGACTATTACTCTATTTTAACTCTTTATAAGTTTTAAGACTTATTTTAGTTTGAAAACTTGAGTTTTTTTAGTAGTTTGTAACTTTGTATGATTTCATTTTGATATAGCTAGTGACTATAACTTTGTATGATATTTAATATTTTTAATTTATGATATATATTATATTTAATATTCAATAATTTAACAAAAAAATGAATCTAAACCTATAATATTCATAAATTTTGCAAAGAAACATGATAATTGTAATAGTTGGAACTAAAAACTCAACGCAAATCAACATTTGAACCTTTTTTTGAATTTCTATAATGCGTGTTTCAAAAAATCGAAAATCGATTTAATTCAAAGCGAATAAAATTGGATTGGAATATATTTGAAAAAAAATCCAAATCGAATGGATGATTAAATGATCAAACTGAAGGGATTGGTCAGATAATTTTTGCTTCAAAATCAATTCAATCCAGAACGCGAACACTCCTTAAACACTATAAACAAATCTTGTTTAAATTTAACACTCTCCATTTAGGGGGGAAAGAAATTAAATACAATGAAAGTACATTAGAACTTCTGCACATTTTTTTTTTATAAATGCTCTTCTACTACTATTATAATTTTCATGGACAATGTTGCAAACATTTATACTAATAGGAGTTTAAATGGATCAAGTCAGAATTTAGCTTAAATAAATTATATCTGTGTAAAATATTTGGAGTCTGACCCGACCTCTTAATTTGACGCTAGTGCAAATTATTAAAATTTCTCACAGCTAGTGAATTTTAATTGAAATTCAAATTTAAAGTTAGTGAGACTAATAAAATTATTTACACCTACAAATCCTGAAATATAAAATGTGATTGAGCCAATGTAAACTACTCATCACAAAAACTTTGAGATGGATGTTATATTCTTACAACAAAATAATCTATGTTGTTCTTTGCATTTTATGGAAAAAATATAATTAAATAACTTCACCGTAAGACATTGTTTTAGGAGAAATAAAAATATCAAACTGTTCTGATTACCAAAAAAAAAAAATATCAAACTGTTCAAAACTAAATATCATAGTAGTGAGTCATGCATCTTCGACATAATATAACTTTAATATAACAACTAACATAATATAACAAAATATAATATTAGGCAAATAATATAATATAATATTAGATACATACCGTAATGTAATATAATATTAGGCATATAACATAATATTAAAATCTTAGCACTTATTGTATATGATTCTAAAAATACACGTAAAAATAATAAAAGATGAAAAATCTAACTCAAATTGTTATTAGGGTCATTTAAATTTTTCTTTACCTTCCCATGACTGTGTAATTTCATAATTTCACCATTCTATGACAAAAGTTTATTCTCTGTAGCTATTATACAATTAAATGTTGGCTGCATATGGAAAAATAAATTATATGTACAGTGAATATACAAATTTTATTTGCAATAAATTATACATGGAAAATAAATATTTGCTAATTTACAACTTTGGTAGTCCTCATATTTTCAAAGGTAAGCATGCATTACAATTTGTAAACTGAAACTCATATTCAGTGATGCGTGTGCAAAATTTATTTACGATTTGTAGCAACCATGGATTTTATTCGATTAATGTTATCATGTATAAATTATAAACTATAGGCACATCATTCTACATGAAAGGAATTTATTCAATTAAGGATATCATTATCATGTATAAATATTAATAAAAAAACTTTTAAAAATGTAGGCCAACCCAAAGGCTCACACATCATAGCTTGCAAAATAAGCATGCAAATTGATTTTTAAAGAGGTTTTGTAATAACTCAAGTCTATTCTACTTGTTAATCAGGTCAGGCTAAAGGCATGTCAAATCATAAGCTTGTGACATGTGATTTGACCCATTTACACACCTATATATCACTATTTTTTTTGAAAGACCTATATATCACTATAAGTCTTTTAAGTGGTGTTTGCTATTAAGTTTATGGGAAAAATAAGTATCATGTTATAGGATAATTCTCTTGTCATACTATAGAGATAATAAATATGGGGTCTACCATGTTTAAAATAAAAAGAAAAGGAAAAAATGCAGCACAAATATTGATGTATGTGTAGGAAACTTTGTATTTGTCATGCAACATGACAAATGCAAAACCCTAAGGTGGTGTTTGGTTTGTTAGGTTTTTGGAGGATATCTATCTTTCTCAAATATGGCTTTTAGAAACACCATGTTTGTTTCAACATATTTCTCCAAAAACCCATCTATCCAGGAAGTATGGATTTATGAGAAACATAGATATCCGCACTGTTCAAAAACCCAATTTGAAGGTGGGATTTTCGGAAAACCGGTTATCTCACTTTTAATGCACTGTTGATTTCATAAAGCTACCTAATTTTCCCAGTAAAATTTTCCCCCACCAAACAACTTTTTTTTACATTTTTCTACCTATTTCACTTTATCTATCTTTCCGATCATTTCTCTATCTATTACATTTCCCTACTATTCTAAAAGATTTTCCCATACCAAACACCCCCTTTTATTTTTAAAAACCTGGAAAAGTCAGATTGGATAAATTAGAATGCAACGTTTGGCAGGCCAAAAATAAAGTTTTCCCTGGAAAAGTTTTATGCCTGGAATTCTTAGTTAGAATTCTAACTAAAAAAATATCACTCATTAGTTAGAGTTCTTCCTTCTCCGGGAAAGTAACAAATAAACCATGAAATTCTGGACCAAAATGCCCCCGTGTAAAATGTCCTAGCTTTGCTTTGTGCGACTCAGAAAATCGCATAGCTCCGTGAAGCTTGGCTTCGTTTTGCTCGTTGATTTCCTCATTGAGCTTTGCTCGTCAATTTGCTCATGTAGAATCAAGTCTTGTTTTGCTTTTCTGAAAATGGATTTGCTTTCCTTTGTGGTAAAGGAACGATGATGAAGGAATGATGAAAGACAAAAACAATGGAGTGAAACAAAAAAATGAGATTAAAATGGAGAGAGATAGATGATAAGGGAAGGATGAAAGACAAAAACGATGAAAAAGTTAATTTTGTAAATTCGGTTCACATTTCCACAAATATTTCACATCAACCAAAACACAAACTCAATAAACTTAACCAAATAATCCTGAAAAGATTTGAACCTACAAACAGCTTTTTAATAATATTTTTGAAAATAGTAATTTCCTTCTATACTTCCAAAAATCGTGATTTCCAGGTAAAATAAAATTTCTCCCCTCCCAAATGTTCATCAAGAACAAAATAACAAATATCCTTACACAACATTTCTTACAATTTCTTTTTTTCTTATTATCATAATTAACTCTTCCACTTCTCTGATAAGAAAATTTACATATGAATAATCCACTTCCACACACTATCCTTACCTCTTTATCACGTAAATAAATATCCTGTTATTATTTTCCTATTAAAAATTAATTAGCTCTAATATCTTGATTCTTGAAATTAACTAAAATTTGAAACTTGCAATAAAATAGGAAATAACTAACAATATCATTTAGGGATTTAAGTTAGGGATTGATGGATGATACTGATCAATGTTATTAAAACAGGCCGGTCATTGACCCGGTCGAGGTACTGGGTCACTGGTTCGACTGAATGACCCGGTAATTATATATAATTTTATAATTTATATTAAAAAAAATTATAAACATACTCAAATATCTTAAAAAATGATAAAAATTTCAAATATTTTAATATAAAAAATAATAAATCACATATTATTATTCAATAAAAAATCAAACAAAAATATAATAATCGTGACATGAGACTTTAGGTTCAAAAAATGACATCTCTGATTAAAAATCAAATCAAAATTTCCTGCATAGTGCATAATTGAGATAATATTAGGGTTGTAGGTACATAACTTATGTAAGTCAATAAGTAAAAAAATATTCAATATGTCTATTATAATTTTATTTTTTTGAAAAAGAAAAAAATTTTGGAAAAAAATTTGGGACCGAGCCGGGTCACCGGTTTTTATGAAAATCGGTCGGGTTGGACCGGGTCGCACCGGTTCTGATGCATGGCCAGTCCGTTGCTTCAACCGGACCGATTACATAACTAATTTATCGATTCCCGGGTCGACTCAGCCGGGTCGGTTCGATTTTAATAACAGTGATCATAACAATCAAAGTGAGATTGTCCATTATCAAGATTCAGAATGGAACGTTCAACTCAATAGGCATTCATATATTCTCAAAATTCACTTAAATTCTTTTGACATCTCTACGCTGAATCATTGCTTTTTGACCACGGTAACCCTTATTAATAATTAATTATCAAATTGACCTTTATTATAAACTATTTCAAAAATTTAACCTTTTAAACAAATTAAACATCAATCTGCCCCGTTGACTGTTCAGCCTACCCGGGTATCCTATCCCTACCCGGGTATATTTCGCGAAATTCATCTGTTCATACACATATTGAACATTTACCCGAATAAGGAAGGGGATACCCGGGTACACACACTTATTTACCTGGGTAGGGAGGGGTACCCGGTAATGCTTCAAATTTCAAACATCAAAATTCAAAAGCATCATTATACAACAAAATTTTGAATTAATAAACAAGGGATCAAAAGGAAAAACAAAATATCCAATTCTAAGGAAGGCCAAGCAGCTCCTCACCAAGTTTTATGTGACCATGTATCCATAAGTATCGGTGAAAGTAAAAAGGAAAATACGTGTTTAATAGGTGAATCTGGAATTTTAACAGATGCAGATTTGGTAATTACATTTCAAGGCTCAAAATATCATGTTTATATTACTCATCACATTCTTCACTCTTCATCGTCCCATTCTTTTAATGGTTTCATACAAAATTTCGCCACAGTCAACGGCATCAACTCATCACAATACAAGAATAATGCTTTCTCGCATGTTTACATCTTCCAAGCTGGCAATCTTCTCCTATGAACGTTGAAGAAATGCATCAAGTATAAATTGTCTAATTTCTTCTTGATTTCAGGAACCTTCATTATGTGTTCTGTTGAAGTGAACAAGGAATTCTATATTACCCTCAGCACCTTTGAGAGGAGACTCAATCCAACCTTTACTGGCAATCAGCACCTTTGAAATTTCAACATCGTGCGGTTATTTGTTGGCATCCAATCCATTTACCCGGGTAATCCCTGCCTATCCAAGTAAATAATCAAGAAATTTTTTAGAATTTGAACAATGCCCGGGTATCCTATTCATTATTTGGGTAGAGTAAAATTTTCAAATTATACCTGGTATCTCCTTGCCTACCCGGATATTTTACAAAAACAAGGACAGATGGGTGATATATTTTGATTGAAAAGCGAATCAGTAATTAATTAATTATTAATTTAGGGTTGGTAAAAGAAAAAACCCCCCATATACATGATATATCAATTTTTCTGTTAGAGGAACCAATTTAAAATCCATCAAATCAAACCAAAACCACACCAACGAAGTCCTTTTAGCGTAGCTTAGACAATGGATAAAAAAAAGGCCCAGTAACTGAAGATAAGTTCAAGCCTACTATTAATTCCTAAATTCTTCGTTTTAACCTCTGAATCAAGCAAAGACTAACCTTTACTTTATTTGGGGCATTCTTCCTTTCGTTGCCTAAAGGTTAAAGCTATTGTACATGAAAAGTAACTTTTCTTGCGTAAAAGTTTGTATCAACAGTGAATGATGGAACTAATAACATATTCGCATGTCTGTGTAGAGTTTCGACATTTATTTACTCAATTAAATAAAATAAATATATTTTTGATATTATAAGAAATAATTTTATTTCATGCAAAATAAAATAAAATAAAAAGGAAAAAATGGATTTAATGAGTTTCATTCATTTTATTTATTAAATATCATATTTTTTTATTGCGTATCTCTCATACTTCGCATGTTGACGATAATCCTAGTTGTCGGGATAAGCAGAAAAACAACTGAATTACTGTTATGGGTCTCTATTTTATTGTAATTTTCTTAGCTACTGTTAGGATTTTTTAATTTATTTATATTTTCCTTATAAACTGAGTGACTTGTAACCAGTGGCGGTAATCTAGACGTACCCTAAATTGTGTGAACCCATATAAATCACTGTGTCTATTCTCTCTCTTTTTTCTTTTTCTTGTTCGATTTGTGTTATATTATCGATTTTCAACAATTTTATCTCATACAATATAATAAATACATTTCACTAAAATAAATGAAGCAAATATTTTAATATATAGTTAAAGAGACGTATATGATTATAATTTTAGGAATGACAATTTTAAAAATAATATATATACCACTTCTTTGCCATGACACATTCTGCACCGACCCACTGAAAAGCTCTACGGCCACGGCAGAGCCAGCTTGCTTGCCACACACAAGCAAGCAAAGCACAAACACAGATTCATAGTTGAAACCTGAATCCTCAAAACATAGCCAAATACAAAAGCCAAGGAATAATCCCCTTAACACCAACCCAATCTTCCAGCTTTCTTTTGTTATGTTTATCCTATGAAGCACCTTAACCTTAAAAGTTAGCTTATATTATTGTGTTTAGGAAAAAAAAAAAAAACAGAGGAGGGTCAGGGTGTGCTACTGTGTTGGATTGGATGATGGAAGGAGTTTCCAGCGAAGCCCAGATGTCAATTGCCGCTTCTTCCATGTTTCCTGGGTTTAGGTTCTGTCCCACCGACGAGGAGTTGATTTCTTATTACCTCAGAAAGAAGTTGGATGGTCATGAAGAGAGTGTTCAAGTCATTTCCGAGGTTGAGCTTTGTAAACATGAGCCTTGGGATTTACCAGGTCACTCTTTCTACCTTTTCATCAATACTATTATTCAGTTATTCAACAACAAATTTTGTATATAAGTAATTAAATAACAGCAATTTCCTTTTGCATAGCCTTTAGTTTTTATATTAAATATTAATTCTAGTTAGTGTATGCTTATTACGAAGGGCCGGTTTGGCTCAGCGGTAAGCTTGTTTGCCGTGGTGTGTCAGGTCGTGGGTTTGAATCAGTCCAAAAAGCACGGGAAATACTGCCTAGAGTATTCCCTTTCCCAGACACTCACGAAGTGGGTATTTGAACTGGGTCGGCCCTTAGTGTATGCTTATTATAAAATGTTCTTTAATTTTGAATAATTGCTTAGTAATACTGTTTGCTGCATATTGTTTATGACTTTGTTATGGATAGCACACATGCATAGGCCAAACCATTGGGTTGGGTTCGGTCTAAAAAGCCCATTACTAGTACTTAGGATTCTCCTTCTTTCCCGTGCAAAAAGCCCACTACAATTCTCCTCTCACATTGAGGAATGAGCTTTTTATTCTCCATTCAGTTTATGCGCTGCTACCATGGAGAGCTATCCTAGCCACTCCCACACACACCCCTTATGCACATTATGGGAAGTTTCACTAGTGCTTTGGTCTCTATCATTGCCATTATAAGCACCCCTATATCAACATACTTCCATGCGACATTACATCAAGATTGAACATTCAAGAAACATGTATCTCCTTAATTCTTGACTTGTTATATTGAAGTAAAAGCAGAACATGTAGAACTTCTCCCGCTTGTGTTTATTGTAGTTGTAGTTGTCCAATGTTATGATATCCATTTTCAAAGAAAATATAGAAAAAAAAAATGTAATTTAAAATTGTTATGCATTTTTAAATATACAACCAATTCAACATAAATATTGAAAACATTAACTTATTAGTAATGGTTTGAAACCAGCCAAATCGTTCATTCAATCAGCTAATGAATGGTTCTTCTTCTCTCCCCGGGGAAGAAAGTATCCAAATGGTTCACAAAGTAAAAGAGCAACTGAATGTGGCTATTGGAAGGCCACTGGTAAAGAACGCAATGTAAAGTCAGGTTCTAACGTTATTGGTACAAAGCGTACTTTGGTATTCCACTTAGGGCGTGCACCTAAAGGGGAGAGGACTGAATGGATTTTGCATGAGTACTGCATCAATGATAAGTCTCAGGTGAGAGTAATCATTAACTGAATATGTTCTTCCTATATGAAGGTACGTAACAGGATTTGTACATAGATTCTAACTGTAAGAAATGTATGTTTTAGGATTCTTTGGTTGTTTGTCGCCTAAAGAGGAACACAGAGTTCCGTTTGACTTTGAGCGAGCCTCAGAATAGAGCTTCTTCAAGTCAAGTGCACACTGTGAATTCACGGGAAAGTGATTGTGCTATCTCCGAAGGTGGTATTGATCAAAGGGGTGTGTGTGAGCAAGAAAAAGAGGTTGGATGTAGCTCCAAGAGAAGCAGTAGCAGCTATGGTTCTCCTTCAATGGAACAAATTGATTCTATGTCTGAATCAAATCAACGACCAACTAATGAAGCTAATTTGACAGAATCTTCGGGTCAGGAAAAGGTATATTACTAGATTCAGGTTCTTTGAAGAGTAAATACCGATGCTCGCTTTAGTCCTAGCAAATAAAAAGGCTATTCATGGTCACTAATAAATTCAAAGGGAACCCATTTTAGTCTTTTGAGGGACTAGGTCTTTTTTGAATTTGTGAGAGACCACGATTTCAATTAAATGGGTCCATTTTGAATTTCTTAAGGACCACACATTTAATTGAGATCATAGTCTCGCACAAATTCAAAAAAGACCAACATTAGTCCCTCAAAAAGATTAAAATGGGTTCACTTTGAATTGCTTAAGGACCACGAATAGCTTTTTTATTTGTTAGGGATTAAAGCGGGTATCGTGAAATTTGCTGATGACCAAAAATGGTATTTACTCTTCTTTGTATTAAGCACATCATTGGATAAAAAAATGTGAACACTTCTTTCCCTTGTTATGGTAACACTCTATTGTAGGAGGTGGATGAAGAGGATTGTTATGCTGAGATACTAAAGGATGATATCATCAAATTAGATGAATCATCAATCTCACAAGAGGCTAACACAAGAACACAGGACCCTACACAGATGCATGGTTACCAAGGCACAGCACAACGAAGAATAAGATTAAGGGTTGGGAATTCAAGACCTTCTACTGCAGGAGTTAGTTTCAAAAGCACAATGCACTCATCAAAAAATGCCTTCTTTGCCAGAATGACCAACCGTTTGGTGATATTTGGTTTCATCGTTTCCACTTTGATAGCCGTCTATTTTTTGTCATCATTGGGTGGTCTCAAACAAGTTAAATGTTGTGGGAAATTTTCGCGTGTAAATCATGATTAGTGCTATGCTTTGGCCTTTGAGTTTTTGTGTACAAATTAATGACGATCTCCTCTGCACCACACGAAATCGGGGTTTAAGAGGATTGCTTGTAGTGGAGGTTTATCACGGTAAGGATAAGGACTCTTTTTTTTTTTTTTTAATATTGATTCTTATATATATCTTATTAGAGGAAATTGATTCTTTGCACGTGAATTCACATTGATCGAGTCCATGTATAAAATTAGAACGATGTCGGTTTAATGTTAAACAGTCGAAATAAAATATTGCCGGGTCATATAATTAAAATAGCAGTTCACAAAATCAACCTTGATACCATGTTCAATTAATAGCGCTGGAGCAGGTCGGAATAAATTATGTATCACCCGCAATTTGAACTGTTAAAATAGCAGTTCACAAAATTTTAACCTTGATACCATGTTCAATTAATAGCGCTGGAGCAGGTCGGAATAAATTATGTATCACCACGAATATAAGTGTCGTGTCTATATCCTGGTTTATTTATAAAAATTAAAATTCTGTGTGAAGCTTGTACTAATCTGTTGGCATGTTAAAGAATAAAAATAAGAGAACAGAATTTCACAAAAAATCAATTTTCAGATAGAAACATTAGCTTCCAATTTATAAAGTCTACAATAAATAAATAAAATTTAAAGTGAAAGAAGGTAGATAACAGGTTATATTATCTTAGCCCATTATAAAAAAAAGTGCCAACAAAAAAAAATAAAAAAAATAAAAATAAAAAATAAAAAAAATTGACACAAATAAGCAGTGCATAGTGGAACGAATGAGTTTTTATGGGTTTGTTTCTGTGAAGGAGGATGGAGGATAATATAGAACAGCACTGGTAATTTCATAAATATACAAAAATTTAATATATATCCAAATAGCATAATATAGAACAAAATCATTCAAAAAGTCTCTTAAACCAATAAAATGGGTTAAATTGATCTAGAGAGAGTTATTACAAGTTATAAAAATTATAAATAAATATTTATATACGAGGCTAGCCCTGGCAGCACTTGCCGAGTTTTTAAATCTTCACTTGATATATATATATAAACGAGCTTTTATAATTAACAAGTTTAAATTTATAATTTGGTACACGAGCTTTATATTATATTTATGTTTTTCAAGCCGAGTCAAAGGCCCTTGCAAGGCCCCTGACTCATTTACCACCCCTACAATATTCAATATCCTGGGACGTTCTCACATTTATAATATTTAAAATTTTATTATATACCATGAAAAAATTAATTTATGTTTTACTAAATTAATATTATAAAATAAAAAATGGACATCAAATAATTTTTATTGGAGTACATAAGAGATTTTTCAATTTGAAAATATAATAGTCATTATTTACATCTTATGTTCCTTTACAAAATTGGTCAGTGTTATAAGTTTAATTTCATTTTTTGTTAAATTATTGAATATTAAATATAATATATATTATATAAATTAAAAATATTATTTAATATCAAAACATATCGAAATTTAATATTTTTTTAGAAGTAATAGTATCATATTCAATATCCCGTATCACGTATCAATGTCGGTCTAACATATATTAACACGACACACGATTCCTTCGCCTATAAGATTATTAAATTGTTATGCATATATAGATTTTTTTAACCACTCCAATGCAAAAATTTTAAAATTTTCATCTATTTAATTATTTTGATAAATTATTTATTTTCAAGCACATATGGAGTATGCGTATTAAATCGCCCATTACCAGTAGCCACCCTTATGCCAGCAGCACTTGCTTGATTTTTTAAATCTTCACTTGATATATATAAATATATAATTAATTATAATTAACTAAGATTAAATTTATAATTTGGCACCATCTAAATAAATATAATTATATTTATGTTTTTCAATCAGAATACATCAAAGTGTTGTTAATTTTTCCAAACTTCATGAAATAGATGATTTTGATGCTCAATAGGTTAGTACCTTTTATATGTTTGCTTTAATATATAATAATTGATAATTGTTCATTTGAATTTTCAATGTTATATGATGGCAAAAAAATTAATTTATTGTTTTTTAATAAAAAATAACGAAAAAATAGTGGTATTGAGATTAATTACGAAAAAATATGGGCTTTTGACCATACTAAGTCCTTTTTCAAAATATTTGACCCGAATAATTTCTTGATCAAACACATTACCATTGTAATGCATATAATGACACAGTATGAGAGTCACCACTTTAAGACGCGAACTTTTACTAATATCTTACATGCAGTTTCAGCGTTAGAGTCAGAGCTACAGAGACGCGCATGAAAGACACGTGCAATTTGAATGTGCATTACTAAAATGAGATAAAATTATATATATGGATATATATATATTGATAACATTATATATATTTTTTAATATCTACTCTATTTTGTTCTTTCCGATATGATTATATCAGAATCTCAATTAATATTTTTTTTCTTTATAAAGAAACTTAAAATGCATCACCTCCAAAAGCTAGCTCAAATGGTGAGAGTGCCCAAGGCCTTATAAAGGTCACATTAGTTGCACACACAACCAATGTGAGACTATATATCTCAACATTCTTTTCTTAAGATTTTAATCCGATATTGGAAAAAAAAAACATATTGTTCTATTTCTACTAAAATGATTTTATGAAAGAATTAAACCTCCCAATAGTTTCTAATTTGGCGGGTCAAGAAGTCATTTGCTTATGTTGTTAAGTAGGAATAGATCTTTCGTATTATTGCATCTCATCAATATCAATTAGAGCAATACACATCAAAAGAGAAAGAAGAATTTTGACAGAAATTTTTTTTTAAGTGGCGTATAATATTTTTAGTGATGAGATGTACTGAATCTTTGGTACAGCAGTATTACCAAAGATTTATTAGCCGGACACTTTTCACAAAAATAAAAATAAAAAAAGTAGGGGAGACTAAGGTGTTCCCAACGGTACCGAATCACATCCTTCATCTTCCCCTAAGTTACTGCCTGAAAGTAAAAAGGGAGAAAGAGGGTGTTGCAGTGCAGGTTTAGGTTATACTCATCGGCGATCGTCGTTGGTTTAAAATTCCTCAGCTTCCAAAATTGTCGTGTTCATTACGTCACTCATCTGTTTCCGTAAGTCAACTCTTTCTCATTTTCGCCGAATTTCAGCATTCAGGGGAAAGAGAGGAGCTCGCACTTGTTAGTTGTCACAGATCGATAATGAATTTAGGGTTTTCTCGCACACTACCATCTGTAAGTCTTCTCCTTCCAACTCCAAAGCCAATTGAATTCTACCACGCTGCAGTTACGTCGTTGATCTTGTTTTCTTTTATCTTTCCTCTTTGCACTCGCGATTCAATGATCCAACATTTTCAATTAAATAACCCTAATTTTTGTTACTTCTATCTTATTCAGCCGATTGACTTCCGTTGACTATCCTTTTTGCAATTTCGAGAATCTACAACTAATAATAAACCTAGTTGTTCCCAAATTTGGAGAGAAAGAAATATCCCAAATTTCCCCTCCTAATTTTAGGAATCAGCGATCAAAATAACAAAGTGTCTCTTTGTGACGTATCATTATTTGATTTTGAAGGTGTTCAGCTTGTAACTAGGAATCATGTCGAGGCCCATGTTGCTTGTTTTCTTGCTGCTTATACTTATAATCACCTCACAGTTCGAGTGGAAGCAACAGCTTGTGGCTGATGTTGACTCAAACCCCAACTTATCTCAAAAGCAGCATCAGATTTCAAGGCCTGAAGAAACCGTAAAGGAGAAGGTCCTAAGTTTTTCTCATCCTTATTTTTGTATGGTTTGTGCATAAAGTATCTCTTTAGTGTGGTATTGTTATTGGGTCATTTGCCTACTGTTCGATTCAAGCTGCTTATCCTGATCCTTGCATAAGGTTACATTTTAATTATAATTAAGTAAAGAAATTTTCCTGGGATATTGAGAGTTTTTTTTTTTTTTTTTAAAGAAATTTTTCCCGGAATATTGAGAGGTGTTGAGATTATAACACAGGTGGTTATAAGTTTCTACGATATCATATATTTGTTTAGATGGATGTGTATGTTAGCTTGGATCTTCTCGTTTCATTTTGCTGTACGTGAATTTTAGTGTCAGTAGGTTTGTTTTCCTTACCTTGAACACTGCACAACCATGCTTCTTGTAGAGGTGAAGGGGAGTTTGGTACTCACTTTTCTGAATGGTTTTATGTACTCCTGTTGATTCTCCCTTCCCAGGGAAAAAGAAAGAAAGATAAAATCCTGAAAACTGGAGTTTTGAGATTGTCCGTGTGTCCAGAAGTTTATTTCTTGAAATCAAGATAAGTATAGTTTTGGTGGGAGTTATATATTGTTTAGTTTAGATAGCAGTAGAGACAGATCTTGCTTGGGTTGTAATCTGATTCTTTCTTCCTTTAAAAATGAATGGACATGGAAATGGTAATGGGATGGCAATTTGTTATGAATATCCTTATTCATCTTATCAATTGTTAGCCATTTGCTTTAATAAATTGATTTATATGGAAACCTGTACCTTTTACATGGGGAGTTGTGTTCTTGAAGCCTTTCTCTGTCTTCTTCTACATACCGTTGAGGAATGTTTTGGTAAATTTGTGTATATATGTTTGCTTTGAATTCATCAGGAGTGTTCAAGTTCTGCTGCATATAATTCCTTCTAAGTGAAACAAGTCATCTTTGTGGAAACAGAAAGTTTTTATGCATAGTTTTATCTTGTATGCCCTTTCTGTGATTTGTGCAAGATTCCCAACTTCCAAGATTATCATTCCATCTTAAAGATCTGCATGTTCATACTTTATTTAATTATCACTGGTAACAATGCAAATAAGTTGAGAGGACAATCTTTTGATTATATAGCTATGGTATCTCACTGTCTTAGACAAATCAGGTTCAGATCTTTCATCATTTGAGAGAATTTTGGCTGTGTATGGAATGCCATTTCAATAGTTGTCTCACTGTGGAACAGTGACACATGTATGGACTTGGATTTGAATGGCTCGTTTTCAATGTTGATCAATCGTTATGTGAAAATTTTATTGTAAAGTAAATTTTGGAACCATAAATAATGTCTGCTAAATACTAAAGACATTTCATATCATGCCAAAAATGAGAGAGTCTTAGTTTTTGGTGGCTTATATACATTGTATATATTAGTGTCATATATTTATACACCTTTCACCATTTTGTTTTCCATATATTATGCAAAGTATGTTCTAACTCCAACTTTTGTAACAGAAATTTTTCTGTTGGGGTCATGCTATTTTAATCAGATATTTGCTGAAGTTTTCTTTTAATGGGTGTTGCTTGCTGCAGATTATTTTAGTGCAAGAGAAGAATATTCGAAGACTGAATGAGCTTGTGCGGCATCTCCAAGAACAACTGCAGCAGTGTAGAAACGGATCTATAAATGGCACTGTAAGTCCTCTTGCTGACCGGATTCTTGAGCTTGAGCGACAGCAAATTTTAGAGGATTAAGCAAATACAGAAAGTGTGTTCATGATGTTCATCTTTATACTCAAGTTGTAAAGTAGTTAATTTGTTGAAAGGGAAGGTTGTAAAAGATTTGCTTCCTGTTTGAACTACGATTTTGAACTCTATCTCAATGGGAGTCCTACTCCTACATCATTCAATGAAAAGTGCAGTGTTTGAATCCTCTATTAACCCATGAATAACAAAATATGGCTCGGTCATTGTACCTCAGTCACCTTCTACTAGCCGGATGACATAAAGATACTATTGTCTGCCATTACCCAGTAGCTGGAACAGGAGTAAGTATGAATGTATAATGTGATAGTAGCTATTGGAGGGCATTATTTTTCTCAGATTAGGCTTAACCATACACATTGAGATCACAAGAACCACCGAAAGAGAATAGGTTGAAGAGGCAATGTGGCAATGCTGATGCTATGGCAGTGAGTAAAGCAGAATGTTGACACCAGGTCTTGAATTACTGTGTGCTAGAAGGTTACTGTGCTCTTAATTTCTTACATTGAAGGTGAATATGGACCTATGTTGCCATCTCTTGCGTGCCTGTTTCTGTCGGTAAAACACTATTAGACGTACGTTCCAACAAGAAATCCTTATGTACTCTTACCAACTCCCTAAAAAATGGCACGGTATATTACTCTAAGAATACATAAGTAATTTCTTGTTTTAGCAGTGTGTCTCTCGGAAACTTTGTTAAATTGATCATGGAAACGAGACATTAGTGTTTCCGAGCTACTCTGCCAATTTTCCTTCTCTAGAAGACATTCTGGGTTTACTTGTTTCAGATTTCCTTCGGTTCAATTGACGGTGAGGAGAAGAAAGAATATGTTCACTTCCTTTCAACTCTCATGGGAACCGTAAAGGTAAAGGTTTGCTAAGAGTGAAATCCAAAGCAAACAAGCTGAGCATATTTTGAGAGATGAGACTCCATTTTTCGAATTTATTATTGCTAAAATAAGCAATTATTTTGAGCATATTTCAAGCTATTCCGCAAAATTATTTATACGAGTAATTTGGGGATTTGTTGAATTATTTACTCGCGTATCAAGGGATACTCGAGTATATATCACTGGCTGGATTTATAAAAAAAAAAAAAAATCCTATTTCACATATTACTTTCCTCACATACCTGGGTATAACGCGAAAATGGGAGAAGCTCATCTGTGCAATCACCCAAACCAGTCACTGCAATCGATCGGTAGTACTCCCACAATCATCTTCCACTCATTATTCATCTAATTGGTCCTTCGTCTAAGGTATGCATTTCGGTTTAGGGTTTTTGGATGAACCCTAACCCAAAAATTATTTTAGCTAGTTAATGTTTGTAAATTTAATGTTTGATTGCATTCTCCACTCTCCTTCCATTCTTCTACAACCAAGCGTCAAGCCCTCTATTGCTACCCAAGTTCACTGACCTCATACTACTCACATGGTAAGATGCCCAAAATATTACACTTCCACTTACCAGTGCTTTATGGGCTTTTATTTTTGTGTACTACTTGCTTGTTCATTGAATTTAGTTGAGTAAATGTTGTTAGTTAAGCATGAGTCTTGTGTATGCATAAATTGCACGCTAGGTGTTCGATAAAATTCCTAGACCATCTCTTCCCACTCAAAAGCACATCTTTCACTTGCAAACCTTCACATTACCGAAGGCTCCCTCAAGTTTATGTCATCATATCCATTCACCCCCTTTTGTCTTGTTAATTTTCTCACACAAGTCAACCCCCCCCCCCCCCCCCCCCCCCCCCCCCCCCCCCCATGAACTTGGACCCTCTCATGAACATTGGAACTATTTTGAAGATGAAATTAAGACCTAAAACTTTAACGAACCATTGGGAAATAATGACTTAACGAGGACAAGGGCTTAGGCTAGTCATAAAAGGAATGAAATTCTATTTTGGTCATAACTTAATAACAAGGATTAAGACCTCTCTTGACTCCTGAACCACAAGTCAAGTAGGAAGACTAAGAATAGGAAAACCTACCAATTTCCTTATGTGTTCTGTTTTGACCATAAGCTAAGACACCACAAATCATGAAAACCCTAAAAATAGGGGTAGCAATATATTACACGACTCGCTGACAAGACCTGAACCTGACACGAAATTTTCGTGTTTGGGTCAACCCGTTTTCATTTTCGTGTCATGTTCAATTTGGCAAAAATCGACCCGAAAAAATTAATCTCATATCGTGTCATGTCGCGTCGCGTGTTAACCCACGAATCCAAAATTGATCCACATTTTTTTTATAGGTTATTCGTGTCACGTCGTGTTGTAAACATATTACTTGTGTCTTATCGTGTCATGTTGACCCCGCGTAATAAGTAACACAATTTAGGATTTACATGTTATTCGTGTCGTGTCAACCGACATAATAAATGATACACTATGAGTTTGTGGGTTATTCGTATCGTGTCAACCCGCAAAAAAAGCGAGTCATGTTCGGGTTTAAGGTTTTAACCCGATTTTAAATTGATGTCGTGTTCGGGGTTGAGTGCATTCATGTCTGTCGAATTTGGGTTGTGTCGTGTTCTGTTGACCTGAATTGCCACCCTAGGTCAAAGATAATGACTTGTGCACATGAGGTATTGGACCAATGAATTCAGAATTCTCGTGTATAATAATTTTGTTTTGCTATGACTCAAGGATTGACAACTCAAGTATACCTTATAATATATTGGATGATATGAGGAATTAATATGGTAAGACTTTGAACTTAGTATAACTTCTACAAATTTTCTTATGTCTTTGCAAGTGACAAAAAATATTCAGTATTTTATTGCTGATTTAGATATTTTGTCGTTATTAAGGAAGATCGAACCGAAATACATATAATTCAGCAAGATTATTCACTATTTTCTTGTTAGTTTTTTTTTCTTTTTTCTTTTTTGATTAAACCTTTGTGTTTTTAGATTAAAATTGTGAAAAATGACTGATAGACGTGGTTCGAAGAAAGTCGTGGCAACCGAATGGAGAACAAAGTGCCGACATGACGGGTCCTCATCCTCTCAGCCAGAGCTAGCTGCAGAGGAGGCCCCTGACATGCCAGTCAGATATTTATTTCAGATTGACCAAGTGGAGAATGCTCGGTTCGTGAAGTCCTTCATTGGTTCCACGGGCACAATGGTCAAAAAGCCGATAATTTTACTTCCTGGTAGTTTTGTTGTTCTGTTTGGTGTTGGGGTTGTTGCCTTATGTTGCATAGGTACAGGAACCGGTATTGCTGTGGATATGGAGATGCTATACTACTATAAGTACTTGTGCACGGGATAATATAAAATATAGAAATATAATACCATTAACAATAAAAAATTAAAATCATAAAATAAATAAAATTTTCATAATGTTGTAATTCAAGTAAGGAAAAATATTTAAAGAAGACATAAGTTTTGAATAAAGTAAAATAGTAGCCTATTTCATTTAGTATTAAATCAAACAACTTAGCGACCAAACTTAGTATTATGCATGGATTGATTTGTACTCGATTAGGTGTACGAAATAACTATCGGTACCAAATATGAACCTGGTACAGGTACGTCGACTATTTATTTAGGAGAGTAATTTTTGAAATACAACATTCAATTACAAGCCGACAATATAAAGAGAAACATAAACAATCATGCTTAAGAGGATAAAATTAAGAGAAATAGGGAGAAAAAATAATGCATTTGTGGTGGCACGAATACCAAAACAACAAAGATTATTTGAAAATCAGATTCAAATACCTTAAGCTTTGTATATACTTGAAATCACTAATGCTCAAACACTTAACTAGTTATAATCATACAACTATTAGTTGAACTAAAGGTAAGAATGGGAAAAAAGTTAAAACATGGGAATTTAATTGTGAGTAGTGAAGTCTCAAATTTATTCAAAATGAATAAAATGAGAACCATATAAGTGAAAATTTTTATAAATCTAAGTCTTAAAGATTTCGGGTTGAGATGTGATATCGAGCTATTTATTGTGATGAATTGTCGCTCAGCCTATTGATGATGATATTCAGCTTCAGTGCTGGAACGGGCAATTAGTGATTGCTTCTTAGACCACCAGGAGATCAGGTTTGAACCAAAATACACACAAGCACCAGAAGTTGATCTACGGTCATCAGGGTCTCCAGCCCAATCAGCATCACAGAAAGCAGTAATAGAGAAGGGATGACAAGGTTGTAATAACATACCATGCTGAATAGTGCCTCTAAGATACCGTAATATTCGTTTAACAGCAGTCCAGTGATCCTCAAGGGGCTGAGCCATGAATTGACAAGCCTTGTTGACAGCAAAACTAATCTCGGGCCTGGTGAGTGTGGCATATTGCAAGGCTCCAACAATTGAGCGATAGAATGAGGGGTCAGAATGATAATTAGAACCATATCTGGATAACTTGCAACCAGAAGGAAGAGGAGTAGAGATGCCCTTTGCTTCAGCCATGTTGGCTTTAGCAAGTAGGTTGCGAATATATTTAGATTGTGAGAGAAAAAGTGCACCAGAGGAGGTCTTTTTAACCTCAATACCAAGAAAGAAATCAAGATCACCAAGATCCTTCAAGGCAAAGGCAGTGTTCAGATTCTGGATCACTGATTGAAGGAGAGTAGCATCATTTCCAGTGATGATGATATCATCCACATAGACTAAGAGAAAGATGCAGTGATTGGACTTGCGGTAGAGGAAGAGGGAAGGATCACATTTGCTTGCTGTAAAGCCAAGATGAAGCAAAGAGACCTTAAGCTTGTCAAACCATGCCCTTGGTGCCTGTTTCAAACCATAGAGAGCCTTATGAAGCCTGCAAACAAGAGATTTGTTAGAAGATTCAAAACCAGGAGGTTGAGTCATGTACACTTCTTCTTCTAAGATGCCATTGAGAAAGGCATTGTTGACATCTAATTGCCTTAGTTGCCAGCCAAAAGAGATGGCAATGGTAAGTATGGTCCGAATGGTAATAGGTTTGACAACTGGGGAGAAGGTTTCAGTGTAGTCAAAACCAGCTTGTTGGTGAAATCCTTTAGCCACTAATCGTGCCTTATATCTGCTAATAGTCCCATCTGGATTCTCTTTAATTCGGAAAACCCATTTACAACCAATAGCCATTCTGTTTTTGGGAAGAGGAACCAAGGTCCAGGTACTGTTGGCTTGAAGAGCTTGAAACTCAGACTGCATGGCAGCAAGCCAGTGAGGATTACAAATAGCTTGCTTGACAGTTGTAGGTTCAAGAGTGGTGAGAAGAATGCGAGGTATAAGGGCTGACTTAGAACGAGTCATGATGGAATGACCAGAAGAGGGAGAAAGAGTGCCAGAGGGGATATATTCTGACCCAGAAATGGTGGTGGAAGATGAAGGAGAAGTGAGTAAAGGAGATGATAAAGGAGTACCTGAATTACTTGAAGGTGTGAGCTCACTTTGGGAATATGAAGTGCATGCTGCTGTGGAGGAAACATCTTGCAACTGGGTAAAAGCAGAAGGAGAAGTGACTAGGAGAGGAGAATTACACTGATGTACAGCAGAAGGAGAAGTGACTGGGAGAGGAGAATTACACTGATGTACAATAGTTGCAGTGTTGGGGTCAACAGGATGTGAACTAGAAGAAGCAGGGGATGACAGTTGAAGACCAAAAGAGGAAGAATCTGTATGTAAAGGTGAGGATGGAACCAAGGGAATTAAGTTTGTAACAGGTTGTGAAATAGGACAGATAGGGTCATGGGAAGGTACAGTGAACCAGGAGGAATAAGGGAATTTTGTTTCATTGAAGAGTACATCTTTGGAGAGAAATAAACGACCAGAAGAATTCAAGCATTTATACCCTTTATGATTGGGAGAGTAACCGAGAAATATGCACTCACTGCTTCTGAAATCTAATTTATGGTTGTTGTAGGGTCTCAAGAATGGGAAACAAGCACAACCAAAGACCTTAAGGCTCATATAGTCAGGAGAGGATTTGTAAAGCTTGGTGAAAGGTACTTCAAACTTTAAAGCAGCAGTTGGAAGACAATTAATGAGATGAACAGCTGAAATGAATGCATGATCCCAAAATTTGATTGGTAGTGATGCATGAGCAAGCAATGTGAGACCAGTTTCAACTATGTGACGATGTTTCCTCTCAACCACTCCATTTTGATGATGAGTGTGTGGACATGTGATCCTATGAACAATACCCTGTTGTTTCAAAGATTGATGAAAGGATCGAAATTCTCCTCCCCAGTCAGTTTGGAGAGCTTTAATAGATGACTGAAAATGATTGGATACAAGAGCTTGAAATTGAGAAAACACAACTAATGCCTCAGATTTTTGTTTGAGAGGAAAGATCCAGGTGTATCTTGAGTAGGCATCCACAAAGGAGATGTAGTATCTAAAGCCTAAAGTAGATGTCATAGGGGCAGGACCCCACAAATCACTAAATATTAAATCAAAAGGTTTGTCATAAACTGTGGTAGATGATGGAGAGTGTAATCTATGTATTTTACCCAAACAACAGGCTGAGCAAAATTCAATATCATTTTTATTTGGAATGGGGAGATTACAAGACCTCAAGACAGAGTTAAGAGCCTCAGTGTGAGGATGACCTAAACGACAATGCCATAAGGAGTTCACATATGAGGAAGCTACAGCTCCCTGTTGACTAGAGGTTACATTTATGGAAGAAATAGGACTATGACCTAAATTTGTATTACAAAAAGACAGAGAAGTAGGATGACAATTCTGTCTTGAGTTGGGAGTAAGACAGATTTCTTGAAAACGATATAAACCATCTGAACCCAAGTCTCCTTCCAGCAGCACTTCATGAGATTCCTGTGATTTCACACAACAAGTAAAGGGGTGAAATTCAAAATAGACTCCATTATCCTTAGCAAATTTACTCACACTAATGAGGTTTTTGGTAATAGAAGGGACAAGTAATAGATTGTTAAGGTGTAGTTGAGTGTGTGGTTGAAAAGGAGAGGGAAAGGAAGATAAACCAGTAGCATTAACCCTTAGACCTTGGCCATTCCCTATATAGACTTGATCTGCTCCTGACAGCTGAGTGCTTTGTAGAAGGTTTTGAGGATGAGCTGTGACATGATGAGAAGCTCCTGAGTCTGGATACCACTCAATAGCTTGGGCATTTTGAGGAGTTGGCAAGAGTCCTTGTCCCCGTGAGGCAGCATTACATTGTGGTTGAGGCATGTGCTGAAGTTGATTTGGTGTGAATTGATTAGCTGTGAGCAGCACTTGAGGAGGATGTGCAGGAGGTCTAATGTACTGATGTGGCCTTCGAAAGGACTGTGTAGGAACAGGAAAGTAGTGTGAAGCTTCAGATGAGGATGATTCAGGTGCAAAATTTTCATCAAACCTGTACCAGCAGCTTTGAACACTATGTCCAAGCTTGTAGCACAACTGACATTGCACATTGTTGCGTCCTCTACCCCTGTTATTTCTGTTATTACGAACAAATGACCTTCCTCTTCCTCTACTGAATCCAAAGGACTTTTGGCTGTGAAAATCTTGGTCATGATTATGCTGAATTTGGTCATGATTCTGTTGAATAACACCAAACGGAGTTCTTCCAGACACCGAGTCATCCTTCTGATCAGTAGTAGTTGTTGTTTGCACAACATTCACAGACATTGATTCAGCAAGGAGAGCTTCATTCTGCTTGGTTAGCATCTGTTCATAAGACATCAGCTCAACACGCAAATCATTTATTGAGTAAGGATTCTCACGAGCTCTCACAGATGTAACAAAGGGATTAAACTCCGCTGGAAGACCAGCCAAGATGATTTCAGTTTGTTCATCAAAGGATACGGGACTTTTGATAGCTTTTAGTTCATCACACAATGATTTGAAGCGCCTGAGATATTCAGGCGCTGATCTTCCACCTTTCTTCATGGTTCGAAGCTCAGATCTAAGCTGATGAGCTTTGGATCTCATCATTCCTTGGAAGAATTTGTGGATCTGGTCCCACGCTTCATATGCATGATTGACTCCTAGAATCTCGTTCAGTATATCTTCAGAAATCGTTGACAGAATCCATGAAAGAAGCATCTGATCTTGACGAATCCATTCGGTGTATACAGGGTTGACTTCTTCATTAGCTCGATCTTGTTCAGATTCATACTGTAGAGGAACTTTAGGGTTCACAAGAAATTTGTGGAGTTGATGAGAAGTGATGACAGGTTCAACAACCTGATTCCATAGAAGAAAATTGTTCTCAGTTAGCTTGACTGAGATCGAGTGATTAAACAGAGATGGAGATGGCGAAGAGCGAGCTTCTGTTGTTACGTTTGACGAAGATGGCGATGCGGAAGCCATAGCGAACACTTTCGTATCAGGCCCTCAGGATGAAGGCTCTGATACCATCAAAGAAAAGGAGAAAGAGATAAACGGGAGAGAGAGAATGAAGTCATACAGAGGAAGCAAGCAAGAGAGAGAGATGAGAAATATCTGATGTATTTCATTGAATAGAAAGGATGCGTACACGTTGCTCTTTTAAAGAGCTATAACAGAGACACGTCACTGATTCTGTTTGAACAGAATCAGTTACATACTAACTATTCAGTTACATACTAACAGCTCATTACTTGTGCTATTACAAAAATATCCTTTCCTTATATTTGCTTTACTCTAATAACTCCCCTATTACCTAATAGTAATGTGAAGTCTCACTTTGGATAGAATTGATCCATAAACCTAAAGTCTACCATAGACTCCCCCTAATTTTCCTGACAACACAAGGATTTATACTAGTTTAAAAAGAAAAATCACATCTTTGGCCAATTCACCACAAAAATAAGATATTTTATAACAACTGAGTGTAGTTTCTTTGACTTTATATAATCTTTAAAAAAAATTAAATTGTAGCATCTTCAAGCTAGAACAAAAGATATTTCTTTCACCCAACTAACCACAAAGATATTTCTTTCAACTTGACCCTTTTAAACTAGAATGACTTGAATTTTCAATGCTTTCTTTTTAATTTTGTTATATTGGAGGTATAACACCAAAGTAGGATAAGAGAAAAGGACATGTGGAACTTCAAACATCTTTTAATAAACCTTGTATATGCTACATGTTATATCCTTGGGAGAGATATGTCTAGTCAGAGACTGGTATGTTGATCTTGGATCTAAAGGCTCTCTCAGATATCAATGGGTTAGATACCCTTGAGTACGACAAATATCCAGGGAAAAGATTTCTAGTCAAAGACTAGTATGTGATCTTAGATCTAAAGGCTCTCTCAGATACCTATAGGTTAGATACCCTTGAGTAGGGCTGATCATTGTGCACTAGGAATACCGTCATAAGCCAAAGAGTTGGTGTGCATGCACAGTGATAACATAATAGTAAAGAGAGAAAAATTATCCATACTTGTAGGCTTTACCTCTTATTTATAGAGTTTACTTGTGGGTAGTGGAATTTTAGACTTTTAAGGCTCTTCTGGGGTCCCATGTCTAGGTCCATTGCTGTTATTTTGGACAATATGCTATCTTCGTCGTTGAGTTTCATTTTCGAGAAATAACTTCGCTTATGGTGAAAGTTTAGGATCATTTTGTAAATAGACAAAACTTGGCCTAAACTTGATTTTAATGTATTAATTAAATTATTTAGAGAAAATAGTGGGTTTAAAGTGGTCTTAGTTTAAGTTAATAATGATTAAGAAATAAGATTAAATTAAGTCAAAGTCTTGTTAAATTGATAACCAATAGAAATCTTTACGAGTCAAACTAATCAAAACTCAACAAAAGCTATTTTTAAGACACAAAGGAAGCAAAATTGGTTCTCATTTTCTTTCTCCCCTCTTCGACCTGCATATGACCGTGAGATAGGAGAGACTTCATGGTTGATAACTTCAAGCTTTCACTTTGCTAAACACTTATTTTTAGGTCTTGCTTCCTTCACAAAAAATAAAGCCCTATGTCTTGTGAGTATATCCTCCCATTTAGTTTTTGTTGGGTGGCTATATTTTGTGATATCTTCCTTCCCCTATGCTTCGACCTACATGCTAGAAAAGGTGCTTGGAGGGGCTATCTTCTTAGTTTAAAGGCAGGAGAATCATCTCTTGGCCATTTGTAGTCCATTAAAGGTAAGAACCACTACTTGTGATGGTTAGATTTCTTGATGTAGAATTAAGTTTTCTTCATGATTTATGTTGATCTTGGATGTGTTTAAACATGATGTTATGATGAGGATGATGGTTGTATGTTGGTTTGAAGTTGATAACAATAAAATAAATAATAGAAAAACATGAAAGTTTGGTGGAAAATCCAAGAGGCCATTCGACCATGTAAGAAGAGAATGATGAAGACCACGTGTTTGATCATTTGTTAATGTGAAATAATGATTTGTATGTAATTTAGTGATGAATGGTGTGATTTATAGCTGGTTGAATAAGAAAAAATTCATGGATTTCCTTAAGGTGCAATTTGGCCATGTCATGAAGAATGCATGAGGAATTGTGTTCAATGAAGTTTAATGCTACTAGTATGTGAAAGTGTTGATTGTAATATGAATTAGCCTTGTGTAAGTTGTAAAAACTTATGAACTTTGGTTATGTTCAATTCAACCATGTCATGAAATTAGGCTAGGAAGAATGTTTAATTTGGTTTGAATGATAAAGAATGGTTATTAGATTATGCAATGTGGAATGGACTAATTGATTGTCACTAAAACACTTGTATAGTTGATGAACCTAATATGTTATGTTTATGCCATGATAGGATAAATGGCTTAAAAGCTATCTAAATTTTGTTGGATGATTGGAAGCTTGTTTTAGTGCTATGTCAAGAATATTAAAGGTGTGACAACCTTACTTTTATGAAATCTTCATGAAAAGTCTATTAGGTTATCCATTAGGCCATTGTGGGAACTAATTGGTTGGAATCATGTTAGATGTTGATGCATGCTTTGTAGTCCATTTTGGTGACATAATAAACCTTGGCAAGGTGTTAAATACCTACCTTGAGTTAGTGGTTTAGACTAACTAGGTTTGGATCCATTCTTTAATGTGTGGTTTAATTAGCATGACTTGTGTTTTTGGCATGATTTGGCACTTGAAAGATGTTGGATGAAGTTTGTAAATCACCACGTTGAATTTCGATAGTTTCATGTGAAAGTGTTGATTTCTTGGATTACAAGAAATGTATGTTTGGTGATTGATGGTGATTATGTTCATGCCTATTAGTGTGGAATCAAGTGAACAAGTAAAGGCAAATCAATTAAAGGATCTTGATTTAGAATCTTTGATGGATCAATATTATGTGAGTTGTCCAACTTTGGTTGATAATATGTATCCATTAGCTTATATCTGAATTATATATAATCCATAATTGATTGTATTCTACACCTTTGAATTAGGTGTCTTTCGTAGCAAGCTATTATGTGGATATTTCAAGTATAAGATCGAGTGTGTATAAGTTGTTTGGGATTCAAGTAAGCTTCGAATTTGAGCTACGAGGCGTAAGCTTTCGAATTAGGAGTTTTCTCCTCTTTGCTTGTTCCACCATGATCTATTGGTCTTGTGGTTCTGATATGTTCTGCTGTGATGAATGTTAGAACTTAGTAGAGTTGCATTCATATAGAAATTTACCTCTGTTATCTTATATGTATATAATATGATCTGTTATTTATGATTTCTGGTTCTTGGCCAATGAATGTATTTTGTTACCTTTTGTGAGAACTTTGTTCTCGGAGGCTCTGTTACCTTCCGTGAGGACATCGGTTCTCGGAAGTCTCTGCTACCTTCTGGGAGGGTTTCAGTCCTTAGAAGACTCTATTTTTCTTTCGTGAGGACATATATTCTCGAAAGACTCTGTTGGGACTATCCAAGGGAGAATTCAAGCTCCTGGATGTCATCTGCTAGTTATTATTGTTTGATGTTATCCATGCTCTGATTCTGACATTTCATGTGGGAAAATGGACTCATGTGTGGAGACTGCTACATAAATCCTGAGTTTACTAAGATAGTTAATCTCACCCCTTTTAGGGACATGTTTCAGGTGTAACAGCAGCAAGAGAGCCCTCTTAGTGTAAGAAGCCTATCCAGGGCTAGATGATCCAGCTGGATTAGAGATGTTGTACTCTCTTTTGGGATTGAACATATATTCTTTTAGGTCATGATGTATGACCATCCACTGTTGTATATGGCATGTATTATTTTGATATACTTGTTGATACATGGTGTATGTATAGTTTGGTAGTTCAGGCATATTGTATGTATTTATTCAATAAGATGCATCTGTTAGTAGCATGTATAATTATATATACTGTCAAGTAGATAAGATATGTAGTGGCATGAAGCCAATAGTTGATTGAATCCATGAATGGGTTCTAGGTCCATTGAATGGGCTATCAGTTATATGCATATGTGCTAGACTTTTTTGATTGACAAGGTTTGAGTATAAGAATGGGATTTAATCCTTAATTTGTCCAGTTTACGGCGAAAATGTTGTTCATGTGACTTTGTCGGGGTTGGTATGGGTTATCATACCTTGATGGTCTTTGACAGTTGCTTATGGTCACAGGATTAAAAAGTAAATCTGTTGTGCAGGTATGAGATTGTACAGTCAGTAATATTTTGGAAAAGTTATTTGCAATGCGATACATCAAGAAAAAGAAAAGGAAAAAGTTAATTCATGAAGTTACATAGGTTAATAGTGAATTTTAAAGTAAGTCTCCCACTTAAGCATTTAAATATGTTGTGCTTAGTACCATATGCATGTTGACTAACCGGCTCGAGATGAGGATGTTACATTTGACATTGGATATGGTTTTTGGGATATACCTTATTGAGGTCGGTATAGTCTATGCAGACTCTTCACTGCCCATTTGGCTTTTTCACCATAACTATGTTTGCCGACCACGTGGTATATTGTATCTCCCGTGTAAATCCAGCTTCCAGCAATTCTTTCACATGTTGGTCCAATGCCTGCCGCCTTTCTGGCCTCAACTTCTTCTTTTGGGCCAATGGGGTGGATCCGGGATACACTTCCAATTTGTGACAACTCATATCAATTCCCAGGATTTCTAAAGACTTCAAAGCTAACACGTCCTTATTTTTCTTCAGAAAGTCAGCCAAATATATTTTCATATCCTGGTCATGCGACCTTCCGACTTTGGTGCCTTGGCCGGGTTCTTCCCCTAAGAGAAGAACTTCTAACTCTGGTCTCGACATCCGGGTTTTTTCTCTCATGTGCAGCTCAACCATGTTCACTGGTTTTCCCTATTGGCGATTGTCTCCTCCCCTTCCTACTCTATCTCCGATCCGAATCTGGGGTGGGGAGGATGGTCCACTTTCAGTGTCTTTCACGACTTCAAAATAACACTCCATTAACTCATTTTGATCTTCATTGATGGTGACCACTTCATTCTTGTTGGTCACCATCTTCAACTTTTGATGCTTGGTAAAAACAAGCATGTCCCATTTTTGAATGATTGATCTCCCCAAGATTATGTTATATGGGGATAGGAAGTTGGCTGGATGAATCTCACTAGTTTTGACATAAAAGCTTCCTTTGTCCCCAAGGTTAATCTGAGGTCTAAGTATCCTCTTGGTGGGTTGTTTTTCCCATTAAAGCCTATCAAGGTAGTTTTGCATGGCTTTAAATCTTCCCCATATAAGTTCATCCTCTTAAATGCATCCCAGAGGATGATATCAGCACAACTGCCAGAATTTACGAATATCTTCTTGACCAGACAGTTCACTAAAGTACATGTGTTGACTAAGTCGTCCTCGTTCCCTAGTACAATGTCCTTTAACTCTTCCTTAGTGAAATACAGGAGCGGGGATTCCGGTTTGTTAGGGTTTTCCTTGAACTTCGGCCGATCTCTAATCGAAAGCATTTCTCTGAGATATTTTCTTCAGGGACTTGTCGTATCTCCCCCACCTCCCAAAGCTCAGCTAGTCATATTGCAATCGAACTCGGCTTCTGGGAGTTCATCATTATTAGATTCTATCTTTTTGCCTTTGTCATCTTTCTTCTTCTTTTCTTTTACCGGGCTTTTTCTTTCAATGTGGCTTCTTTGCTTTCTTTTTTCGTTCTTCCACCCTTGTGTCTTGATCAAGTGCTAGTGAACCTTGACTGCCTGACGTACTTCTCTATTGCATCTCTGAGGTCCCAACACTAGTTAGTATTGCCCAAGTCTATCGTCAAATGCATAGCATCTTGATCGGTCTAACCCGGTCTTATTGAAAACAGGCCTGAGCCGCTCTACTTTCTTCATCTCGGTCAGATTACTTCTCTCCATATTTAGGACATTGGTACATTTAATGGGGCATATTTTTCGTATCTTCTTTTTAGTGGTCGGTCATCTGAGTTTTTTCCTGAAAATCGAATTGTCTCTTGTTCCCAGGTCAATCTCTTTTTCTCCTAGCTGGGCTTCTCCTTCACGAACTTCGACCTCTAGTGTCTTTTTCCGCATTTGCTAGCTCCATATGCTCTAGGGACAGAGATGTCTAGTCAGAGACTAGTATGTTGATCTTGGATCTAAAGGCTCTCTCAGATATCTATAGGTTAGATACCCTTGAGTATGGCATATCACTGTGCTCTAGGAATACCAAAAGGGTGGTGTGTCTGCATAATGACAGCATAATAGTAGAGAGAACAAAATTGTCCATACCTATAAGTTTTACCTTTTATTTATAAAGTTTACCTATAGATAATAGAATTTTGGACCTCTTTGAGGCTCTTCTCGGGGACCATGTCCAGGTTCATAGTTGTCATATTAGAATTTGCATCATTGATTGGTGTTTACCTTTATTTGTCTTAATTTCCTCTTTCTATTAGTCTTTCTTACAGTTATTTACCCAACCATCGAGTTTGACCACTATCGAAACACAATTTAACTTTTTAAAGTATGTCAAACACTAATTTGAATTGTAGGTTATGATAAATACTGGGTAAGTATAGACACGCAACATGAACCCAAAAATGTGGACTAACGAATAAAGAAATGTTAATTTAATATGAGAAAAGGGACTTGACGACTTTGTATATGATAACTATTCAACCAAATGCAGACACAAATTTAATTATTTGTGATGACAATTTGTAGCTTTTCCGACTATCTAACTATAAACTGAGGAATTGTCAAATTTGGCAATTTATGGATCTCGTTGGCCTCACACAACAAAATATCACGCATATAGTTTGTATTGAGAAGCATCTAATTAAATATCTGATTCAATATGTCCAAGTCAAACTTCTGCATCATTCAATAAATGAATAAATATGGAGGACTTTTATCGTATTCTAAACTGAACGGGAGTAGTACTGGATCTTTTTATATTAAAAACTTAGATGACCATGTGAAATTTTTGTGTTTAATTTTTTTTCTTACATGCATTAAATAATTGAGGTTCAATTATAATTTGTCAATATTAATGAAGAAAGAGTAAAATTTTCACATGACCCTTTTATGTGGATTTTTAAGATTATCCATTCTGAAACTTTAAGATAAACCATTTTATTTTTTCCGTGTGACTGTGTTAGAACATAGTAAAAGAATAGTGAGAGTTCGAGTCTGGAAAAAAAGGATTTGAGAGAGCCATTCCGAAATGGTCCGATAGTGTTCGATGGGGATTAGACTTCAGTTATGGCAGGAGGATACCTTTGAATTTATTCAAAAAAAATAAAAAAGTAGTGACAACTTTGGATGACCATGCAAATTTAGCAATTAATGAAGTGGTAGCTGGCGCTGCAAAATTCCATCGCATATTCACATCGGAGCTGTTTCTGTAAGCATCATGCATGGCATAAATTTTCTTTCTTAATTATTATGGGGCCCTCCACTTCTAACCACAATTAAATTTGACATTTAAACTCAATCAAACACCTCCTCCTCTTTCCTCTCTGCTTCCTTATCTCTTCAAATCCACTATATAACCCTATATTCGCTCAACATAACAAAAACAAAATCACCCTCTTTGTTATTTGCTGTTGTATATGCATGCTTCCCTTGTACACTTGTACCTCTTTCCGAACTTCTATAAACATCAAACATACATATATATATATATATATATGTTCGTTGAGATTAGGATTCAGAAGAGATAGAGATGAGTACTGATAGAGCAAGGAGTCCGAGGTTGGAATTGCGGCTGAACTTGTCCCCGCCACGTGACCCATCATTGGAGTTGTCGACTTCATCATCAGCATGTACTTATTCATCATCGGAGGGTTCATGCGTGTCTTCAGAGGCTGATGAAGAAGAGACAAGGGTCATGCTTCTCTTAGGTTGTCTTCGATGCCTTATGTATGTTATGTTATCAAAGGCTGATCCCATTCCCAAATGCCCCAAGTGTAAAAGTACTGTGTTGCTTGACTTCCTTAATACCAAGCCAAACACCAACAAGACTAGCACCCATGAAGATTAAAGTTCTTGTATTTTCCCTATTCTATTTTCCATTCATAGTTAATTAATTAATTAATATTTTCCTCTTCGATTTTCTTCTTGTCATCGACCAGATTTGATTGCGTGCAATCCAAAGGCAAAGACAACATTTAGAATTTGGGCTAACTCGATCGGTTTTTAGGATATCTAATAATGGGCCAAGGGATGAGATTGAATGGAATTAAATTATTACACCATTGTTTAGATATTTTATGACAAAACATAGTAAGATTTTCATTTTATATTGTTTAATTAGGGTTTAGAATGAATGGGAAAAAGTTTTCTAAAATTACTTTAGATAACTTTATCTGTTTTTCACTATTTTGATTAGGGTTTATCATCTATCATTTAACACGATCACAAAAAATTTCCTACACACACAACATTTTGTGGGACCCACAGCAAAAAAAAAACTCTGGCACGCAAAATGAATCTCTATAACATAACACAATCACTTTTCCTACAACATAACTCTTATAAAACCCTTTTAATTATGTCTTACCGATAAGACATTGTTATAATAATAATTTTTTTTTCTTTCCGCCATATCAGTCGACAATGTATGGGGAGAGAGAGAAAAAAATATTATTATAATTATGTGTTATGGTAAGACATAGTTAAAATGGTGAAAAGAAAATAATTTATCAAAAAGTAACTTTAAAAAAAAATTAACCCTTTCAGAATTAGACGAAATGATAAGAAAATTAGTGAATAATAAAATGAATAAATCAATTCCAGTCCATCTCATCACCAGGTCTTAGTTAATGAATAATAAGTTGAATAATAAGGGATGAGATGGAATAAACTAAAACTACCACTCTATTGTATTGGATGAAATGGAATGGAAGAGATTTCATTAGGTTTTATACTCGTGTTCTAAACAATCCAAAAAATGTCACTGTTAGGTCCGAGGTAGACCATATTGCTATATCGGATGGTATGCGCTCAGAGATGTATATGCCTGATGTACTAGGCTATACGCCGAGGTCCCAATCACTGCGCACCAGCAATAGGCTTTACAACCAAGGGGTGGTGTGTGCACAATGAGTGGAGTGAGCTAGACGATTCAGAGGTGTGTACCTGGGATGTCTGAGCTCTTATTTATAAGAATACCTGGCTCAGTTGCTGAGCTCCTACTGTTGAGATTTCGTCCGACTTAGTCGGCCTCAACTAGTTTGTTTCAGTCAGTTGAGATTTGGCAGTATCTCTTGACGAGATATTCCAGGGCGGCGGTTCAGCGGAGCTTCATCCGTAACAGTCACCATTCATTCTAATCTCTCCATTCCATATCCCTTTTCATCAATCTAAATATGGCTTAAGGAAGGTCCCTAGAAATATATATATGTAGTTAATTAATTAAAACAGTATCAAAATATGAACCTGCAATGAAAGCGAAAATCTAAAGCATATAATTTCTACATATTTAACTTGGTTACAGGTATATGACCAAGTTAAAGGAAGCTTCTGACAAATGCTTAAATGAGTAGGAGGCATTTGGGAGATTCCAGCTTATGATCACGGTGTGGTTATCTTACGGAGGATTTGTGTTCACATTTTTAGAGACTATTATTCTGGTTGAAGATGTTGAGCCGTGACCAAGTTAATCTCTTTTTTATTAATTCCCCTTTGCAGGTCTGGTTGAATGCCAACTTAAGCAAGAAAAATGCCATCTCCCTTGTAGCTGAACTTTGAGGGGCACTTATTGGTCTTAAGCTGGCTTTGAGTGGTGATTACGGATAAATCTTTGGTGCTACTGTTGCATCAAAGATTCAGTGCATCCCACTAATAGGAATATGACATGTCAGTTAAAGTTTTTTTTTTCTGCCAAACTTTTTTTCTTTGGTGCTATTGTATTGGTATAACAGTAGCACCAAAGATTTATTCCATGGTTACGGGGAGGTTAATTTGGCTTGAAGGTGACTCTTTTTGTTAAGGGGGTGTGAACATGATAAACTTTGTTTCAATCTGGTGCAGAGAATTCAATCTTTTATTCGTCGCCCTTGGTCTGTTAGGATCTCCCATACTCATAGAGAAGACAATTTTGTTGCGGATTAGCTAGCCGACATGGTTAATTAATAATTAGTATTTATGTTACAATTTGACTTTTGTATAATTTGCTTTCTCTCGTGGCCTAATGACCTGACCGAACCGGTGTTTTTGTTTTTAGGATGGAGTCAAGTGGGGTCCGCCAATTTTTCACAAGCAGCACTTAGATACGTCGTATCTAAATTTAGGCAAGGTTTTCATGTGGAAAACGAGTTATCAACTACTTGGCCGCTGTTTTTTTCTATAGTAATATTAGCATAATTTCTGTAATGGACTGCTGGCACGCGAAAATCCTGACAAGCCTTCTTTTTCCCCCCACAATCATACCAACTGTGTACATAAAGGAGTGCAATATCTATTATACTATAATGTTATTTTCGGAGTTAAACGCGCACAAAAATCCAATTTCTTCCATTCAATAATTAAGAAGAATAAAGAACATTTTAATTTGGAAAAAGTTCAAAAATTATACTTTTCAGTGTTAGACATCCACTATCCATGTTTAGGGGGAGTAATAAATTTTAGAGTAAACACCCTTTTTGGTTCCTGGCAATATCCACGAAATCCTTTTTAGTCCCTGGAAATTAAAAAGGACCATATTGGTCCCTAAAATTATGAAAAAATGGCCACGTTACTCCTTCTGTCAACTCCTTCGTCACGGTCAAACTAACGGTGCCATGTGGCACGTTATCTGCTGACGCGGACTGGACGGTTGACACGTTGGAACGCTGAACGATGACGTTTTCAAGCAAACGGGTTGCAAAGTTGTCCATGGAGAGCACGACGTCGTTTTATGTTTGAGAAAACAAGAGGCCTTGAACCCTAATAATTGAAACAACCCCAGTAATGAACCCTAATAATTGAAAAAAATCCAAATAGAAGCCAAATCAAACCCTAAACCGGAAACTCCATCCCCCAAATTGATGAGCAAATCCCTAATCAGCAATACGCCCCTAAAATGTTTGCACTTTGATGATTGAAACTCGACGAATAACATTCAGCCCTCAACCGGATTTCTGGGCGTGGGAGAAGATGAGTGTTTCTTCTAGGATGGGGGGATCAAGTGGGAGTTCTACAATGGGGGGAAGAACAATGACAAGGACCGCCGGTCGGAGGTGCAAATGTGGGAGACAAAGTATTGTCTATACCTCTAAAACTGAGAGGAACCTAAACAGGGCTTTCCTTGGCTGTCCTAATTTCAAGGTATGAATTTGTAATCTGCCCCTTTATTGAGTTTGAACACTTGGTACCCGTGGTTTTTTGTTTTTGCAGGAGAAGAAGCCCTTTTGTGATTTTTAGATGGGTAGATGACATGTGTAATGAACCCATGGAGCTGGAAGAAGCAAGAAGTCACACTGTGGAGTTGGATGTTGCTGAAATTAACTTCAAGTTGAAGTATGTGGATATGATGATGATAGAGTAAGATGTGAAGATTACTGAGCAAGGAATGAAGCTTCATCAGCAGGAAAGAAAACTAAATGATGTATACCTGAAGATGGTGGAGGAGTTAGATTTGATGGACAAAAATATTAGGACAGTTGATAGGTCAGCTAGGGTCTTAGGTGCTTGTGTTGGTGTGATCATGATCTGTATGTTTGTTGTTAGTGTGGTAAAAGTGAAAACAAGTGACCCAAATGTATTTTTCCTTCAGTGAATTGTAATGAGTACTCATTCTTTATGTTATACATATTATGTGTTAGTTCCAATCTGTTTGTGTGAATTGAAATGAGTACTCCTTCCTGTTGTTATACAAATTCTGTGTTGGTTCGAATATGTTTGTGTGTAGTATCATATGGCCTATTATAAAAAAGCCTTTAATGTATTCCTCTATATATTATGGCATCATATATTTGTGCCTTGGTCAAATGTTGTACTGGATGCTAAGTTTCTTTTAGTATGGACTATTGCATACAGTGAGATCAGAATGCACTATGAAGGAAAAACAAAGTAAACAAATTTGTCGTTGAATACTAAAGCATGTTCAAATGAAATAAGCTTAACAAATCTTCTGTTGGTCAGAAATAAAATTCCACCCAAACTGATAGAACCAATTTCTATCAAAGCGACAGAGAAGAAGAAAAGATGAGAATTGAGAAAGGAAACTCTTGTAATTTTTATTCAATGCCTTTGTTGCACTCCTGTTATCCCTTTTATACACAATGGCTAACAGAAACTAAAAGAAATACAAACATGCGCCACGTGGTGATGTAACAGAATTGTAACTAACTAATCTTATCCCAACTGACTCTACTGATCAAATCTCTTTGGCTTCCTAATCGATCTTCTGATTCTTCTATCTGCAATGGACCTCTCCAATTCTTCTTCATTTGGCTCACACAATTTTGTTGCACTACCATGCAACTCTGCTTCTGTTTCTTTGTCCTCAACTGTCGTTGCTATTGTTTCACTTGGGCCACGGTCATTGAGCTCTTCTGATGGGCTAGAGTATATTGGATCCATATCAATACCTTCCCCATTAAAATCAACCTTGTCCTCAAGGTTGAAATCAGGAAATTGCTCAGAAATTTCATCACGAAATTCCCAAGTTGCTCCTTCTGGTGACATGCCCTTCCATAAGATGCGAACTTGTTGTACTGAGGTGTCTCCAACTAGTATAACACGGGTAGCCAACACCTGGGAGGGCTCCAAAACTGGTAAACCTACTTGGAAACACTCAGGTAGCGAACAAGGAGGGATATTATGGTCTCCTTTATACGGTTTCAATAATGAAACATGAAATGTATGATGAATACGTGCTTGTGGTGGTAATGCAAGTTTATAAGCAACCTGTCCCACACGTTTGAGTATCTCAAAGGGACCAAAATAACGCCTGGCCAACTTATGTGACAACCGATTAGCCACTGAAGATTTCCTGTAATGCTGTAACTGAACCCAGACAAATTCCCCCAATTTGTAACAAATGTCCCTTCTATGCTTATCTGCATTGCGCTTCATGGTGGCTTGTGAATGCAACAAGTTCTCCTTCAGCTGTTGCAGGATAGCTTGTCTATCCAAGAGTGCGGTATCTACCTCCTTTAATGTGGCAGTAGAAGGTAGGTAATCCAAGATGGAAGGAGGCTCACGTCCATAAACAGCTAAGAAAGGAGACATTCCCGCTGAATTATGGAAGGTTGTGTTGTAGCAGTATTCTGCCCAATGCAGGATTTTGTACCATTTCTTTGGAGTGTCAGCCACAAAACACCTGAGATATTGCTCCAGGACACGATTAACCACCTCAGATTGTCCATCGGATTGTGGATGATATGCAGTGGTGTGTCTCAATGTAGTGCCACTGAGTTCAAATAGCTCAGCCCAAAATCTACTAAGGAACAATGGATCCCTATCCGAAATAAGAGATCTAGGAGGACCATGAAGCTTAAGCACCATATGAGTAAACAAATCAGCAACCTTTGCAGCCGTAAATTTTTTTGGCAAAGCTCCAAAATGAGCCTGTTTGGAGAACCTATCTACTACCACTAGAATGGTGGTATAGCCCTGGGACATTGGAAGACCTACCACAAAATCTAGTGATAAATCCTCCCAAATCCGAGTAGGAATAGGTATAGGTTGTAAGAGGCCAGCAGGGGATTGTGTAGAATATTTTACTTGTTGACACACTACACAGGAATTTACAAACTCCTTGACAGCCTTCTTTAATCCCGGCCAAATAAAGCTAGCAGATGTCCTAGCTAGAGTCTTCTGGATACCAGCATGTCCACTAGCTAGAGTTGAATGGTTCTCTTGGAGTACCTGGTGGACTAAAGGGGAAGCAGGATCCAAGAGTAACTTGCCTTTACATAAAAGTAGTCCTGCACGAACCACCAAATCCGGATGGGCAGTTGGATTAACTGACAGCTGCTGATATTTTTGTTTAAAAAACTCACTGCATTGATTTTCTTTTTTTAAATCTTCCAAGATGGTAAAGTGCACCACTGCTATGGATTGGAGGGACAACACAGAAGGGTATCGAGAAAGAGCATCAGCCACTCGATTTTCTTTGCCTGGCTTATACACAATAGAATACTGAAAACCAAGTAATTTAGTAAGATAATATTGTTGCTCTGGTGTTTGAACAACTTGGTCCAACAAAGCACGCAAACTTTTCTGATCAGTTCTGATCAAAAACCTTCTGCCTAGGAGATATTGTCTCCATTTCTTCACAGATTCAGTGATAGCATACAGTTCCCTTACATATGCAGAAGCTTGCTGCATTCTCAAAGTCAGCTTCTTACTGAAATACGAAATGGGATGCTCTTCCTGTAACAAAACAGCCCCTATGCCTAAGTCTGATGCATCTGTCTCCACCACAAAATCTTGAGTGAAGTTTGGAAGAGCCAACACTGGAGCTGAAGACATTGCTGTCTTGAGGTGAACGAAAGCAAGTTGAGCAGCTGTTGTCCAAAGAAAGGAGTCCTTCTTCAACAAATCAGTTAGGGGAGCAGCTATAGCAGCATAATTGCATACAAACCTTCTATAATAACCTGTGAGGCCAAGAAATCCTCGTAGCTGTTTGATGTTCGTTGGTGCAGGCCACTCCAGCATTGCTTTGATCTTGTTTTGGTCCATACTGACTCCCTCCACAGAAACTACATGACCAAGATACTCTACTTGACTTTGTGCAAATGAACATTTGCTCCTTTTGACAAAGAAATGATTATTCTGTAAAGTTGTAAGTACCAATTCCAGATGTTGTAGATGACTAGCCATGGAGATGCTATAGATCAAGATATCATCGAAAAATACAGCAACAAATTTTCGAAGGAAAGGCTGTAATAGTAGATTCATTGTTGATTGAAAAGTGGAAGGAGCATTTGTCAACCCAAAGGGCATGACAAGAAACTCATAATGACCTTGATGAGTCCCAAATGCAGTCTTATGGACATCTGAAGGAGACACTCTTATTTGATGATACCCTGCTCTCAAGTCCAGTTTAGAAAAGATTCGAGCCCCCCTAGTTCATCCATCAACTCATCTGCTGTGGGAATTGGAAATCTATCTTTGATGGTAATATTATTTAGGGCTCGATAGTCAATGCAAAAACGCCATGTCCCATCCTTTTTTTTAACCAGAAGAACAGGTGAAGAAAAAGGACTGGTGCTGTTGCGGATGAACCCAGAATCCAGCATGGCAAGCACTTGCTTTTCAATCTCACTTTTCTGAAAATGAGGATATCTATAGGGTCTCACATTGACAGGTGGTGCATTCGGTTGGAGGTGTATTTCATGATCCAATTGCCTATGTGGTGGCAACTCTTTAGGTTCCTGGAAAATAGACTCAAAGTTGTTCAACAAAAGCTGCACTTGAGGATCTAAGTCAGGGACTGAGACACTAGCAGTTGAATCCAACAAAGTAAGTTGATACAAAGAAGCCAACTGATCAGAACTTTGGATTTTCCTGAATTGATTGAGTGAAATTGGAGTAGTATGCTTGTCCCCTTGTAGTTTAATGTGTGTGCCTTCCCATGTAAACTCCATGGTCAGCTGCTGATAGTTCAACACTATCGGGCCCAAAGCTTGCATCCATTGCACTCCCAGTACCATATCAGCCCCCTGTATGGGTAGAATGTAGAAGTCTACCAAAAAAATGTGTTGCTGTATCTGAACTGGTACAGCAGAACACAATCCTTGGCATTGCAATACTTGGCCATTTCCCACCATTACATCAAATTGTCTATCTGTAGTCATGGACAGATTAAGAGTGGAGACTACTCTTGGTTGCAAAAAATTATGGGTACTGCCCCCATCTACAAGTAATGTCAATTCCGATTTTCCAATATGGCAAGTGAAACGGAGGGTTTGAGGAACACAGAAACCAGATAAAGCATGGAAACTGATGTGGGGTGGTTCTGTATGGGAAGTGTCTGTGGCAAGGATGGATTGGGTTGGATTATCTAAAGGTGGTGGATCTGGTTCGTGTAATTCATCATCTGGGACTATAAGGAGATGGACTGAAGCTTTACATTTATGTCCAGCAAAAAATTTGTCTCCACAGTAAAAACAAAGCTTCTTTTCTCTGCGTTCTTGGATTTCACTTTGGCTAAGGCGATGGATTGGTTTGTGAAACTGGGAGTTAGAAGCAGTATTGGTGGTAGGCTTGGAAGTGTTTGTGTGGGAGGGTGGGGTAGGTAACAAAGGTGGATATGGAGAATGTAATTTGGGATATGTATTCTTGGATTGCAATTTCAGTTCCTGAATTTTGGCTAAAGCAATAGCTTTGGTTAAGGTTGAAGGTTGAAAAGCTGACACTTCATGTTGAATGTGAGGTTGCAACCCAGAAATAAAGCAACTAAGAAGAAAGGATTCAGAGAGTCCATTTACCTTATTGGACAAGGTTTCAAATTCTGATTGGTATTCCATCACCGAACCTTTCTGCATTAATTTGGCGAGTTTGCCTTGATAATCCTCAAGCTCCATTGGTCCAAAACGAATCTGAAGGGAGTGCAAGAACCCTTCCCATGACGTAATGGATGTATTGCTATGCAACCACTTGTACCAGGCTAAGGCCTTTCCATCAAAGTAAAAAGGAGCCACACGCAACCTTTGTTCTGTAACAATTTCATAAAAGTCGAAGAATTGGTTCACCTTAAAGATCCAATCCTGTGGATCATGCGAACCATCATACCGGGGAACCTTGATACGTAAGTTCTTGGCTGCTTGAAGATCCTTCGATCCAGATGAATGATGATGTGCAGAAGACGTAGAATGGCTCGAGTCACGTTCCCTGTAATTGTCGAAAATTGCATCCAATTTGCATGTGATTTCCATAAACTGTCGCTGCATCTGTTCCTTGAGAAGCTCTACATCGGATTGCGTTTGTTCCCATCGATCATCACTTGACTTGGAGCGGGTTTCAGGTGCCATTGTTCAAGAAGATGAAAGCACCAATTGATAGAACCAATTTCTATCAAAGCGACAGAGAAGAAGAAAAGATGAGAATTGAGAAAGGAAACTCTTGTAATTTTTATTCAATGCCTTTGTTGCACTCCTGTTATCCCTTTTATACACAATGGCTAACAGAAACTAAAAGAAATACAAACATGCACCACGTGGTGATGTAACAGAATTGTAACTAACTAATCTTATCCCAACTGACTCTACTGATCAAATCTCTTTGGCTTCCTAATCGATCTTCTGATTCTTCTATCTGCAATGGACCTCTCCAATTCTTCTTCATTTGGCTCACACAATTCTGTTGCACTACCATGCAACTCTGCTTCTGTTTCTTTGTCCTCAACTGTCGTTGCTATTGTTTCACTTGGGCCACGGTCATTGAGCTCTTCTGATGGGCTAGAGTATATTGGATCCATATCACAAACACTGCATGAGGACCAATGTCTTCCTGTAACAGTGTTAAAAACCACTTCCAGTTCTCTTTAGTCTCACTATCAACAACTGCATATGCGATTACATAGAAGCTTTTGTTGGCATCCTCCCTATCTGCACTTAACAATTGACCTCCATAATATCCTTTCAAGAAACATCCATCCAAACCAATTAAGGGCCTGCAGCCAGCTTTGAACCCTCTTTTGCATGCATCCAGACAAATGTACAACTTAGAAAATATGGATGAGGAGTGTGGATCAGGTTGTGGGATCACTTGCATTTGACATGTAGACCCTGGATTGCTTCTCAATAGCTCACCCAAGTAGTCTCTTAATTTTGCATACTGTTCTTTTTCACACCCTTCTATTTTGGCCTTGGCCATTTGAAGTGCCTTGGTCACTTTCTTCAAATGGACATGAACTTTGTACTCCTCTTTCATGTGGTCGTAGGCCTCAGCTCTTGTCATGTTCGGCTGTGTCAATAGCCTTTTTTCTAATTTCTTTGCAACCCACTCCCTACTTGCCATCTTGTTTCTAAAAAGTCTACAGCAAGTGTGGATGTCATTAAAAGTCTTCACTTGGAAAGCTGTCATTTTGTTGTTCCACGCACAGTAAATCATCCAATCACATTCATCATTACTACACGTTTCTCGGGCTCTCACTTTGTCATTCTTCAGCCACTTAAATTGTCTTCCTAGATCAATACTGTAGTCTTTGACAACATTTTTAAAGTCTTGAAGACTCACAAACTCCATCCCCAGTTCTAAGTGTACATGACTGAACTCCTCATGCATATTAAACTTTGGATTGACTTCCTTTTCATCCTCCTCAGCACAACTTGAAGGAGGCGTGTTCAACTCTTCAGAGGTATACCCATACACAGCCTCCTCGAAAGACATTGACTTCTCCTCATCTTCCATTGTGTCCTCCCCTGCCACATCTTCAACCTCCTTCCCTTTCTTCTTGTTTTGCTTTTTTTTCCAACAGTTTTACCCTTCCCCTTACACTCCTCTTCACTCTCTGTTTCTGTATCATACATAGGTTGAGGAGGTTTATATAGCTCATCCTCCACACTATCATCTGAGTCAGTATAAAACTCATCACCATCTGCATTATCATCCTCATCACCATCATTGTCACCCTCATCCTCCTCCCCATCACTGCCACCCTCATGTGCAGGCCCATTACTGCCACCCTCATGTGCAGGTGCAATAATATCTTCCGGTGTGACATAGTTGGCGGTTGCAATGCAATCTTCACAAAAAATTTCTATGAACTTCCCATTTCTCAATGCAGTCTTGACCATCTCCACAATATCACCGTCCGTATTCAAAGGCCTTAGACCTACGTCTAAATCGGTTGTGTTTGGCATAAGCCACAACATTTGCTTACACGTCTCATATCCATAACCCTTGAACAGAGTATCAAGGTCACGGAGGTTGACAAAATCAGCATCCATTTCAGGTAAGTCATCTACTTTGCCATTTACATATGTTAGGACCCCTTTATCATCTCTCTTCAACACACCGCCATGATGAAACCTTATTACTATATATTCATCCATCTGAAAAAAAATACACCATGACAATTACTAGCCATTTGCAACAATTCTATTTTGACAAGAAGGGAATGGGAACACACAGGGCTGTAAATTGCAACAACAAAAATTCACATTTACAATAAATTCATGCGAACATCAGGGTCCACAGAGCAATTTAACAAAACCCTAACAATATACATCAGACTCAACACTGTCGTGTAACCATACAAGCCAGTAACGTGCAAAAAAATTGGTCCTTTCCAAATTATGCATGCACTAAACATTTGGGGACCACAAAGCACTAAAAAATGGCAAAAAAACTATACAAATCGGGACCACATAGATAAATGGGTATTTTTTTTATAAACCCTAACCATAATAATGGAGCGCACATGGGCGACCATCATCCAAAAAAAGAATAGACAACAAGAAGTGAGGGGGGACCACAAATATTGAAGAATTTCTAAAAAAAAAACTTACCTTAATGCATGAAAGAAAACTGCCACACTCGAAATTCCCTTCACCACCACAGAACCAGCCTTTCGACAACCTTAAATGTCCACGCTCGATTGTCTTCCTTGCAACCACGATCTTCGACAACCCTCACCGTTCAACAAAGCTTCCAGTGGAGTCAACAATGGTGTTTCAATAATATGCAAAGACTTAGTGAAAAAAAAAAATGACTCTCCACGGTAACTTGTGTTGGTGCCTCTTGTTTTCTGAAAAATAAAACTACGTCGTGCAGAAGATCGGAAAGCATTTGCTTCTTATGGAACAAAACGTCGTCGTTCAGCGTTCCAACATGTCAACCGTCCAGTCCGCGTCAGCATACTAACGTGTCACATGGGCACCGTTAGTTTGACCGTGATGGAAGAGTTGACGGAAGGACTAACGTGGCCTTTTTTTCATAATATTAGAGACCAATTTAGTCCTTTTTTATTACCAAAGACTAAAAAGACTTTCGTATATATTACTAGGAATCAAAAAAGATGTTTGCTCTAAATTATACTGTTGTAGCAAGTTTAGTTTTACTGTTTTCTTTACTCATTTACTTATTTTGTCTTGGGTTGGTTAAGTTAACGATAGTCAAGTTAGTTTAGTCACTTGGTGAGACTTCTAGAAATACTACTGTTTTTCGACTTTTCTCTTTTGTAACCTTCGATGACAGAGTTTTTTTTTTTTTGCTGTTTTTTTTTTTTATGATGATGCAAGAATGAAAGAACTATAATTCACTATTATAAGACTATATGATTTTTTTTTTTTGGGTAGACTATATGATTTTAGTAAACTAAATATAGTATATTTGCATTGCCTGCATGTGATACTCGAACATTGAATTTGACGCATCTTTCCATTGTTTATGGTCAAATCACCCATACACGTTTATCTAGTTCACTTCCAACTGGATATGAACGTTTAGAATTTAAAAATAAAGTAGAGGCAACAAAGGTGGTCACAGTTGACTAAGGGTTTGGTCCATATCCCTCAAGAGTGTTGGTTCAAATCCCGCTCGGTCCATATCCTTCAAGGGCGTTGGTTCAAATCCCGTTAGCTGATATAAGAACTTTATTTGTAGGTGATATGTAATCCTCCCAAAAATTCTCAAAGAAATTGGGAATCTTCCCCGACCCTAGTGGGATACCGGTCTCTCGAGGACAACCAACGAGAGCCATAGCCTTTGTTTCTTGGGCTTTTGCATACTGCACATTCTCTTCAGTCTCCGGGGAAAGTCCACTTGTGTCCTCAGTCGTTGAAAACAGAGACAGAGAGGGATGACCAATCATTTTCAATTTTTCATTTTAATCTACGCACAAAGCAAGTCATAAAGTGAAATTCTTGAATGAAAACCAGAAACATATATAAAATGGTTTTCATTTTATCCTTTAATGTAACACAATAAATTTTTCTACACATAACATTTTGTGGAGTCCACACATTTTAAAAAAAAATGGCACGCAAAATAAATCTTTATAACATTACGTAATCACTTTTCCTACAACATAATAAACATAAAACCCATATAAAATTACCTTAAGAAGGTAAGTTGAACTAAATCAAAAAAATTCTAGAGGAGGAGGCTTTTGAAGAAAAAAACAAAAATCTCTTATAGCAATATAAAAATGGTTTTAATTACAAAACACCAAAATGTTATTTTGAAAAGGGTGTACATTACGGGTCCTTTTGGTGCACCTGATAGGAAGGATATGATAGCATAATTTATTCTATCATGTCCTTATCCATTGTTAGGTGAACCCAACAAATAAGATAAACCTATCAGGTTGGGTTATTTTATCCCGGCCAAAGCATGATAATTTATCTCAAAGGGCTTGGCTTAAAAACCAACTAGTATATTACCCGTGCGATGCACGGGGGAAAAGATCTGAAAATCTGTCGTCCGCCGTGTTGGTTGATCGCAGTGCAAACTTTGTACTTACAAGAAACTTTGTTGCTATTTTGTTCTATATTTTACCCACAAAAAGGTTTTTATAGTTGCGTCTAGGTTTTTATATTTTATTTCAAAGATGAAATTTCATTTACTACAATCAGATTTATAAAATAATAATAAATAATTATTTTTTTTGCAAGGATTAGTGTCGTTAGTCATTGAAATTTCACGAATTTATATTTACAAAAATTGAAATCAGATTTAGTAATTTAATTATAAAAGAAGAAGGATAAAATCTCAATTGAATTATAAAAATATATTGGCGGGTCGACCTTCCGGACCGAGCCAAGTTTTCCACCTCTAACTATCAGTATTTTATACAAATAATTATTTTTTTTAAGGACTAGTGTCGTTAGTCTTTGGAATTTCAAAAACTTGTATTTCCAAAATTTAAAATCAGATTTAGTAAAATTTTTTGGTGTGGTAATTTATTAATTTAATTATAAAAGAAGAATGATAAAATTTCAATTGAATTATAAAAATATATTGGTGGGGCTGGCCCAATTTTTCACCTCTAACTGTCAGCATTTTATATAAATAATTATTTTTTGCAAGTATTTGTAATTTAATTATAAAAGAAGGATAAAATCTCAATTGAATTATAAAAATATATTGGCGGGCCGGCCCTTCGGGGCGAGACCAGTTATCCACCATTAAATGTCAGATTTTATATAAATAATTAATTTTCGCAAGTATTTGTGTTAATTACACTATTGCAATAAAAAAATGAAAGTTTAATTTTTTTCTTATGTACTAAATTAAAACTTTCTTTTTTATAGTTCTTAAATTTTAATAATTTTTTGTACAGAATGAAACATGTCATTTTTTATTTAACTTTAAAATTTAAATTTATTATATTAATTATTCATATTTTTATATGATTTTTTTATTTTAATTTATGATTTTTATATAATTTCTTAATTGGTTATACATCAATATTTAAAATGTTTATGTTAAATTTTTTTATAAAAAAATGCATGTATATCTTTTAAATTGGTTATACATGTATTTTTAATGCATCATTAATAGAGCTAATAATTATCAATGCAAAAAATAGTTGGATATATAACAAAAGAAAAGTAGAGGTAATTTTTTACTCATAATATACAACAAAAGAAAAGTAGTGGGATATTAAATGAGTTGTCTAATAATAAAAAATTTCCAAAAGTTTTCCCACCACTACAAGTTAAAACTTCAAATTCAAATTTAAACATAAATTTGGAATTTTGAAGAGTTGAGTTATTATTAATTTGAAAATTCCGATATAGAATGCAGTGCGATATTGAATGAGTTGTCTGCCACCAATAATTGTCCAAATATTTTCCCACCATTACAAAGTTATAAAATTCAAATTTAATTGAAATTTAAAATTTAAAATAAATATTTCAGAAAACATTGAGTTGTTATTAATTTGGAAATTCCAATGTAGAAAGCAATGAGATATTAAATGAGTTGTTTTCCACAAAAAATTGTTCACATGGTTTTCCATTTTATTTATTTACAAATTTATATTTTATTTTATATTTACTTAATTTAAAATATTTGCGTTTTTTAATGATTATTTTTTAACAAAATGGTTTTTTTTATGCAGCATTAATATGGTTAACAATTACCCATGTAGAAAGTAATGAGATAATAAACAAGCTGTTTGCCACCAATAATTGTCCAAATATTTTTTCACCACTACAAAGTTTAAAATTCAAAATTCAAAATTAAATGAAATTCTAAATTTAAAATAAATATTTCAGAAAGCAATGAGTTGTTATTAATTTGGAAATTCTAATGTAGAAAGCAATGGTATATTAAATAAGTTGTTTGCCATAAAAAGATGTTCACATAGTTTTCCATTTTATTTATTTACAAATTTCGATTATATTTTATATTTACTTCATTTAAAATATTTGCGTTTTTTTAATGATTATTTTTATCAAAATATTTTTTTTTATGCAGCATTAATATGGTTAACAATTTCCCATGTAGAAAGTAATGAAATAATAAATGAGCTGTTTGCCACCAATAATTGTCCAAATATTTTTCCACCACTACAAAGTTTAAAATTCAAAATTCAAATTTAAAATAAATATTTCATAAAGCAATGGGATATTAAATGAGTTGTTTGCCAAAAATTGTTCACATAGTTTTCCATTTTATTTATTTATAAATTTAGATTTCATTTTATATTTACTTAATTTAAAATATTTGCATTTTTTAATGATTATTTTTTAACAAAATAGTTTTTTTATGCAGCATTAATATGGTTAACAATTACCCATGTAAAAAATAATGAGATAATAAATGAGCTATTTGCCACCAATAATTGTCCAAATATTTTTCCACCACTACAAAGTTTAAAATTCAAAATTCAAATTTAAATGAAATTCGAAATTTAAAATAAATATTTCAGAAAGGAATGAGATGTTATTAATTTGGAAATTCCAATGTAGAAAGCAATGAGGTGATTCAAATGATTACAACAATAAGGTTAAAATGTAATTACCGCATAAATATATGATATGAAACAAATGGCATCATGATTGTAGAATAAAAAAATTATAATAAGCATTAAAGCAAGCTCAAGTTAATATCACCAAGAAGGAAACACAAAGGTGTACAAAATGCTTCGTAGAAAAGAATAAGACATTTTTTTTTGATAAGTAATATTATAAATCAATACAGAAGTATCGTCAAGTGCAAAAGTATAAACCGCTAAAATTAGTAATGTTAATTATATCCATAATCATAACAACAATACCATGATCATTTTGGAAATTTATAATTAATTTAATACAACGAAACTGAAAATAAGAGGTGACCTATTCAACAGCATTTTCTCTGAGTCGTTCAGAGAACTTCAAGGCTTTGATCTCTGCCTGTGCTTCTGATAATTCTCTATCCTTATCTGCAAAACACACAGAGACACACCACAATCAACAATCTGAGGCAAAAATCAAGTCACGAACTCGCCAGATTGAGCCACATTTTCGCACCTCTAACTTCATTCTCCAGCCGATTGAGCTCCACCTTCACCGGATCCGAACCGTGAAGAAGGTTCATGAACTCGTCCGCGTCCAGGCTTGGCCTCATCGAAGGCGCACTCCTCCCCGACGAGCTCTTTCCTTCCTTGAATGTTACTTATATCAATAAAAGATAAATGTTGTGTTCTCATTTTTCTCATATGCAGAATCATCCCAAAAATGCCGCTTTGGGCAACTCAAGTGGTATAGGGTGACAGAGGTAAGTGCAAAAGGTGGTTTCTCAAAGAAAAGCTTCAATGCAAATTATCTTCTATTTATACACGATTTCTCTTAGCTTGCAATTCAAATATTTAAAAAAACTTTTCAGCTTCCGCTGATATACAACTCTAAGAAACTTTTCAATTCATGATAATGTTCAATAAATTGCTGCAGCTTCCAACATTCGCAGCTTCTAATAAGGTTCAATAAATTATTCCAGCATCCAACTTTTGCGGTTTTCAATAAAGAGATAGTGGAAATTTAATTGTATTTGTCAAAATATATTTTTTAATCGGATTTTAATT
>JAVKPL010013362.1:67500-72926 GCA_032173675.1 Gastrolobium villosum | reverse complement strand
TGCAAGCATCCATGCTTAAACAGATCCCCCACCCCACCCCCCTCCCTCCAAGTTTCATCGGATTTCATGGAAGGATTGATTTCTAATGAATTTTTGGAGCGGATGATGCCTGCTCCCCCCATATGTAATAGGCTTATATGCATTTGCCAATTTTGCACAAGTAGACCACTTTTTTTGCGAGGAGGAAGAAGGCCCAATTTGTAGAGGGTGGCCATCCGATCAAGACTAACCAGAGAATCGTTACGCCCACCCTATTTTTGCCAAATTCCATCGTTTAGACCACTTTTTCGGGGCCTGAAATATTTTTTATCGATCCCTGAACAGGCGAAAATTGAGAAAATCCGAAAAAATGGAAAAGCATACCCCGGCATCGAATTTTGATCTGGTTTCTTTGCAGGCGTCCATACTTAAATATATCCAACATCCCATCCAAGTTTCATTGGATTTCGTGGAGAATTTCTTCATTGATCTGAATAACATAACTCCACACATAACAGCCTCATTACTTTATAACTGACTCATTAATCATTGATATGAATAACATAACTCCACACATAACAACCTCATTACTTTATAACTGACTCATTAATATCAATCAATGAATAACATAACTCCACACATGACAGCCTCATTACTCCACACATAACAGCCTCATTACTTTATAACTGACTCATTAATATCAATCAATGAATAACATAACTCCACACATAACAGCCTCATTACTTTATAACTAACTCATTAATATCATCCAAGTTTCATCCCGCATCGCAATCCTCTTCATTGATCTGAATAACATAACTCCACACGTAACAGCCTCATTACTTTATAACTGACTCATTAATCATTGATATGAATAACATAACTCCACACATAACAGCCTCATTACTTTATAACTAACTCATTAATATCATCCAAGTTTCATCCCGCATCGCAATCCTCTTCATTGATCTGAATAACATAACTCCACACGTAACAGCCTCATTACTTTATAACTGACTCATTAATCATTGATATGAATAACATAACTCCACACATAACAGCCTCATTACTTTATAACTAACTCATTAATATCATCCAAGTTTCATCCCGCATCGCAATCCTCTTCATTGATCTGAATAACATAACTCCACACGTAACAGCCTCATTACTTTATAACTGACTCATTAATCATTGATATGAATAACATAACTCCACACATAACAGCCTCATTACTTTATAACTAACTCATTAATATCATCCAAGTTTCATCCCGCATCGCAATCCTCTTCATTGATCTGAATAACATAACTCCACACGTAACAGCCTCATTACTTTATAACTGACTCATTAATCATTGATATGAATAACATAACTCCACACATAACAGCCTCATTACTTTATAACTAACTCATTAATATTCCAAGTTTTATCCCTAACTCAATAATATCATCCAAGTTTCATCCCGCATCGCAATCCTCTTCATTGATCTGAATAACATAACTCCACACGTAACAGCCTCATTACTTTATAACTGACTCATTAATCATTGATATGAATAACATAACTCCACACATAACAGCCTCATTACTTTATAACTAACTCATTAATATCATCCAAGTTTCATCCCGCATCGCAATCCTCTTCATTGATCTGAATAACATAACTCCACACGTAACAGCCTCATTACTTTATAACTGACTCATTAATCATTGATATGAATAACATAACTCCACACATAACAGCCTCATTACTTTATAACTAACTCATTAATATCATCCAAGTTTCATCCCGCATCGCAATCCTCTTCATTGATCTGAATAACATAACTCCACACGTAACAGCCTCATTACTTTATAACTGACTCATTAATCATTGATATGAATAACATAACTCCACACATAACAGCCTCATTACTTTATAACTAACTCATTAATATCATCCAAGTTTCATCCCGCATCGCAATCCTCTTCATTGATCTGAATAACATAACTCCACACGTAACAGCCTCATTACTTTATAACTGACTCATTAATCATTGATATGAATAACATAACTCCACACATAACAGCCTCATTACTTTATAACTAACTCATTAATATCATCCAAGTTTCATCCCGCATCGCAATCCTCTTCATTGATCTGAATAACATAACTCCACACGTAACAGCCTCATTACTTTATAACTGACTCATTAATCATTGATATGAATAACATAACTCCACACATAACAGCCTCATTACTTTATAACTAACTCATTAATATCATCCAAGTTTCATCCCGCATCGCAATCCTCTTCATTGATCTGAATAACATAACTCCACACGTAACAGCCTCATTACTTTATAACTGACTCATTAATCATTGATATGAATAACATAACTCCACACATAACAGCCTCATTACTTTATAACTAACTCATTAATATCATCCAAGTTTCATCCCGCATCGCAATCCTCTTCATTGATCTGAATAACATAACTCCACACGTAACAGCCTCATTACTTTATAACTGACTCATTAATCATTGATATGAATAACATAACTCCACACATAACAGCCTCATTACTTTATAACTAACTCATTAATATCATCCAAGTTTCATCCCGCATCGCAATCCTCTTCATTGATCTGAATAACATAACTCCACACGTAACAGCCTCATTACTTTATAACTGACTCATTAATCATTGATATGAATAACATAACTCCACACATAACAGCCTCATTACTTTATAACTAACTCATTAATATCATCCAAGTTTCATCCCGCATCGCAATCCTCTTCATTGATCTGAATAACATAACTCCACACGTAACAGCCTCATTACTTTATAACTGACTCATTAATCATTGATATGAATAACATAACTCCACACATAACAGCCTCATTACTTTATAACTAACTCATTAATATCATCCAAGTTTCATCCCGCATCGCAATCCTCTTCATTGATCTGAATAACATAACTCCACACGTAACAGCCTCATTACTTTATAACTGACTCATTAATCATTGATATGAATAACATAACTCCACACATAACAGCCTCATTACTTTATAACTAACTCATTAATATCATCCAAGTTTCATCCCGCATCGCAATCCTCTTCATTGATCTGAATAACATAACTCCACACGTAACAGCCTCATTACTTTATAACTGACTCATTAATCATTGATATGAATAACATAACTCCACACATAACAGCCTCATTACTTTATAACTAACTCATTAATATCATCCAAGTTTCATCCCGCATCGCAATCCTCTTCATTGATCTGAATAACATAACTCCACACGTAACAGCCTCATTACTTTATAACTGACTCATTAATCATTGATATGAATAACATAACTCCACACATAACAGCCTCATTACTTTATAACTAACTCATTAATATCATCCAAGTTTCATCCCGCATCGCAATCCTCTTCATTGATCTGAATAACATAACTCCACACGTAACAGCCTCATTACTTTATAACTGACTCATTAATCATTGATATGAATAACATAACTCCACACATAACAGCCTCATTACTTTATAACTAACTCATTAATATCATCCAAGTTTCATCCCGCATCGCAATCCTCTTCATTGATCTGAATAACATAACTCCACACGTAACAGCCTCATTACTTTATAACTGACTCATTAATCATTGATATGAATAACATAACTCCACACATAACAGCCTCATTACTTTATAACTAACTCATTAATATCATCCAAGTTTCATCCCGCATCGCAATCCTCTTCATTGATCTGAATAACTTAACTCCACACGTAACAGCCTCATTACTTTATAACTGACTCATTAATCATTGATATGAATAACATAACTCCACACATAACAGCCTCATTACTTTATAACTAACTCATTAATATCATCCAAGTTTCATCCCGCATCGCAATCCTCTTCATTGATCTGAATAACATAACTCCACACGTAACAGCCTCATTACTTTATAACTGACTCATTAATCATTGATATGAATAACATAACTCCACACATAACAGCCTCATTACTTTATAACTAACTCATTAATATCATCCAAGTTTCATCCCGCATCGCAATCCTCTTCATTGATCTGAATAACATAACTCCACACGTAACAGCCTCATTACTTTATAACTGACTCATTAATCATTGATATGAATAACATAACTCCACACATAACAGCCTCATTACTTTATAACTAACTCATTAATATCATCCAAGTTTCATCCCGCATCGCAATCCTCTTCATTGATCTGAATAACATAACTCCACACGTAACAGCCTCATTACTTTATAACTGACTCATTAATCATTGATATGAATAACATAACTCCACACATAACAGCCTCATTACTTTATAACTAACTCATTAATATCATCCAAGTTTCATCCCGCATCGCAATCCTCTTCATTGATCTGAATAACATAACTCCACACGTAACAGCCTCATTACTTTATAACTGACTCATTAATCATTGATATGAATAACATAACTCCACACATAACAGCCTCATTACTTTATAACTAACTCATTAATATCATCCAAGTTTCATCCCGCATCGCAATCCTCTTCATTGATCTGAATAACTTAACTCCACACGTAACAGCCTCATTACTTTATAACTGACTCATTAATCATTGATATGAATAACATAACTCCACACATAACAGCCTCATTACTTTATAACTAACTCATTAATATCATCCAAGTTTCATCCCGCATCGCAATCCTCTTCATTGATCTGAATAACATAACTCCACACGTAACAGCCTCATTACTTTATAACTGACTCATTAATCATTGATATGAATAACATAACTCCACACATAACAGCCTCATTACTTTATAACTAACTCATTAATATCATCCAAGTTTCATCCCGCATCGCAATCCTCTTCATTGATCTGAATAACTTAACTCCACACGTAACAGCCTCATTACTTTATAACTGACTCATTAATCATTGATATGAATAACATAACTCCACACATAACAGCCTCATTACTTTATAACTAACTCATTAATATCATCCAAGTTTCATCCCGCATCGCAATCCTCTTCATTGATCTGAATAACTTAACTCCACACGTAACAGCCTCATTACTTTATAACTGACTCATTAATCATTGATATGAATAACATAACTCCACACATAACAGCCTCATTACTTTATAACTAACTCATTAATATCATCCAAGTTTCATCCCGCATCGCAATCCTCTTCATTGATCTGAATAACATAACTCCACACGTAACAGCCTCATTACTTTATAACTGACTCATTAATCATTGATATGAATAACATAACTCCACACATAACAGCCTCATTACTTTATAACTAACTCATTAATATCATCCAAGTTTCATCCCGCATCGCAATCCTCTTCATTGATCTGAATAACATAACTCCACACGTAACAGCCTCATTACTTTATAACTGA